>JAUZST010012960.1:0-11216 GCA_034779995.1 Parotocinclus haroldoi
AGGGAGCACAATGTCATTCAGGATACGGCCTCGAGCTAAGCCAAGCTGGATCTCGGCGAAAGTTTCTGAAGGGCCTCACCTTTGAAGAGGTAGTCATACTCTTCTTCTCTGCCCGTCATGGTTTCTTGTGTTGGAATAAAAATCCGAAAGAGACGAAAGCTGTACTTGTTCCGGAGTGTTTCGCGGAGTTTGGGGCTAACTAAGCTAGGCTAACGTCAAAAGGAACCTGTCATGGAGATGAGCTTGTCAAAGTCGCCGGAGTCACAGCAAGTGACAAGAAAACACGCATACCGTACGACAAAACTTTAAAACTAGATCCCTGGCAGAGCAGGAGTGCTTTTTAAAACCAAAATGGCAAGCTATATTCAAGTTTCAGAGCTTCTCTGCGTCACTGAGGGTTCTGTCCTCCTCTCTCCCGACGATGGAACGCCGAAACGCCGCTTTCAATCAGTTAACGCCTGTCACTATCTCAAATGCGATTGGCTCGCTGAGCTGTTAATCATGAGGCGAACGCCAATCACAGAGGGCGCCGGTTTCACCAGGTAAGAGACGTCATCATTACAGGTGGCCGTACACAGGTAACCGGTAACACAGCGAATGACAGCGGAAATGCCACGTAGGAGGTAAAGACGAGGGTTAAAATGCGTACTCATGTATATAACCTGACCTATCATTCTCATAACAAGTCAGTACATATATATAGTGTCCTTTAAGTCCAAACATCCAGTACATTGTCCAATAAACCAAACGCCTAGTTTGTACAAATTCCTAGAAGTCAAAATATATAATGTATAGTGGCAAAATGTTTACTGTATACACTGTCCCATAAATCCATGCATCTAGTGTGTAGTGTCTATAATTCCAAACATTTAGTGTTTAGTGTCCTATAATTCCAAATATCTAGTGTTTAGTGTCCTATAATTCCAAACGTCTAGTGTTTAGTGTCCTATAATTCCAAATATCTAGTGTTTAGTGTCCTATAATTCCAAATATCTAGTGTTTAGTGTCCTATAATTCCAAAGCTATACCAGCAAACCTACAGCATAATGAAGAAAAACAATTATTCTCTACATGTTAATTGTTCCCTGTGCTCACGGACATGACTGCAAGATAGGAAATTCCCCCTGTGGTGACTAACTAGGGGGCTGGGATTCATTAGAGATATTCCAGCAACTTGCTTCCTTATGGGTAGACCAAAGTAACTGAATATGCTCAGAATGAGCTCATCTCACTGCCTCCAAAAATGCAAAGCTGAATTTCAGTCTAAAACTTCCCTTAAGGAAATGACTGGCCCTTACTGTAAAAGACGGAAAGTTACCTATAGTGGCAATTCTCGTTTTAGGGGTGAAACTAGATAACGATGTTGAAACCAAATCCTAGGCTACACAGAAATCCAAATGTACTTCCATCCTTAAAACTTCATAGTCGTTGCAAACATTTTAAGATGGGACTGTCTGTGACTGTGACTCCAGCGGCTCAGTAGGTAGTACCAGCGGATGGAAAGAAAAGTCGAGTTCGGTTGGGTTCATATCCCAAACGCGGTCGCCCCAAAATGAAGGTCGGATAATAACCTTTTTAAGAGTACGCCCCCAGCGTATTCCTGGTACTTTCTCGGTCCTGGTATCAATTTCTACGTTTGTCCAGACCAGAAACAGACATCAGATAGAGGTGCAGGAATTTGTTGGGACTTTCCTGTTGCACTGAACTATACACACACACACACACACAGAGTTCCCATTTAGAGATAATTAAACGTTTCAACTAATCAAACTTTTAACTATTTCATGGAACGGTCCTCTCCAGAAGCACAGGGCACAAGGCTTTTTCTAGCTCTGGACAGGTTGCCAGTCCATCACGCTTTACACTTGCACACTTTCGTTGAAAACCCTTTAGAACACACTGAGCCAAAAATCTAAACCGAGGTTCAACCATGTGTCATGGTAGATTTAAACTGAAAATAAAATGTATGTTAACAAAATAATAATTCTGCTAACTGAGCCCCAGCACTGCGTGGGTTTACTCCGGGTACTCTGGTTTCCTCCGACACTCCAAAGACAGGTGTGTTAGGCTAATTGGTGTCTCTAAAAGTGGCCCCTGGTGTGTGACTGTGACTGTGTGTGTGAGTGTTCGATGGATTGGCTGGCCCTCGCCCCCGTGTGGCTTGAAAGGTGGAAGGTCATGAATGAACAAGACCTCAGCACGACTGAAAATCTAAAAATCTTCTTCCAGAAGATAAGACAGAGTTCTGTTGGTAACACTGGCGCTGTGCCCTTTAGGCTATTTAAGCGTTGTATTGTTTACCCCTTTACATTCATCTCAAAAATGGAACAGGTGCATCCCTAACACGGACGGTAGCTCCAGTGAGAAACAACAACAACAACAACAAAAAAATAAGAACAGACACCATTTTAATGCAACAGGTGCGTTTGGAAATGTGTACATTTTTATTTATGCACGTTCAACTGAAGCACAAATGATCAATAGCTATTAACAGAACGACGTTAAAAGAGCGTTTATACAACGTGAATCACGACCTTAGTCTTACCAGGTCTGTCTGGGTGAAGGGCTAAAGCCAGACTCTCATACAACGAGCTCCGTCGTTGAAATCCTTTAAAATGGACACTAAAACACGACTAAGAAGAATTCCACGACACGGCATGATTTCATAAATTAGATCAATTCCTTACGAATTTAAAAATTGCAGCTAGGGCCAGGCGAGATGCCTCCAAAAACAAATCAAAACTGCAACGCGAGCGCAAATACTTTCTCAGGATAGCCACGCAGGAGTACCTACGACAGTGTCAGTCAACAAGCGGCGGTTCTGAATTCATCACGAGTGGCTGAACGGCGCGAAGCTCTGCAGCTGCTGCGTCTGTCCGTGACCCCCTCCTCCTTACACGTTCTTACAGCAGGGCTTTTTCTCCTCCTGCTGGACCGACGATGCGGCAGAGGGACTGGACAGTGACACTGCGCTGATTGAGCCACGAGTCACCTCTTTGCTGCTGACTTTCTTGTGGATTTCTGAAAGAAAGGTGACAAACGATGAGTTTTTCCTGCTCGGGCTCATGGGGCTCTGGTGCCTACTCCAGGAGATAACGGTAAGTTATAAGTGAGGCCTGAATGAGACCCCCGTCCATTGCAGGGTTGGGCGGGGTGCACTGTTGCAGTGCCAGGGAATGCCTAAGGCCCATCAGCCTTTCCTCCCTGTACATGATGCCCAGCAGCGACGTCCAGGGCACACAGGGTTCTCCTTGAATTCTGGAATAATCTTTGGAACCCGGTCCAATCCAGAATTCGGGCCGAATTTAAAAAGATTTAAAAAATCAAATCGACCCATTGCCTTCTGAATCCGTGGCCAGTTTCAAAGAACAAGGCGGAATTAAAATAAACAGAATTGTAAGGCGTGTTGCTGCCGGCACACAGACCTGTCAGGACGTCGTTGAAAGCGGACTCAACATTTGTCGATTCCAAGGCCGACGTTTCCATGAACAGCAATCCGTTCTTTTCTGGACAGGACAGAAATGTATCAGTGACCGAAAGGCGTATGTTCTGCACTCCACTGGACACAAAACAGTCGATCTCGGATAAGTACCTGCGAAACTCTTGGCATCTTCTGTTGGCACGGCTCGTGCAGATGCCAGGTCTGATTTGTTGCCAACCAGCATGACCACGATATGGGGGTCGGCGTGATCGTACAGCTCCTTCAGCCAGCGCTCAGCACTCTCGTAGGTTATGTGCTTTGAAATGTCATAAACAAGCAGCGCCCCGACTGCACCCCGATAATAACTGGAACAAAGGAAGACCAAGGCAAAGTCAAATGTATTTTGATAGAACAGGGTACTGTCTAACAAACTTTCCATCCGGCACCAACTGAAGGTACGACTACGGTGGCAGTGGCAAGGAAAAAAAAGATCCCCAACTGTGATGAGTCAGAACCATCGGTAGGACCTAGACTTGAAAAAAGGGGCAACCTTGATTTTCTATGCCCAGAAATAAAATCAATTCCCAGTTGGTGGCTTTGAATTCATCAAGGGAACCAGATTCTCCAATTCTCTAAACGCTCACAATTCCGGGGTACTCTCCGGACCCACCCTCCCCAGACACCCCGAACCAAGATACACTACTCACGCTGAGGTGATGGCCCGATACCGTTCCAGCCCGGCTGTGTCCCAAATCTGAGCTTTTATAGTAAGACCGTTCAGCTGCATGGTCCTGGTACTGAACTCCACCCCGATGGTCGTCCGGCTGTCATGGTTGAACTGGTTCTTGGTAAAGCGAGAAAGCAAGTTGCTCTTGCCGACGCCAGATTCCCCTATAAGAACCACTGCAGCAAAGAGAGAACTGGTTAGGAGTACCTGTACTGGTTCACATTGGCCTAAACTGGGTAATCTTGCGGTCAGGTGATGTTGAGGCAGTTCTTAAAATGAACGAACCAGTTAAAATGCATGATCGTCCCCTCCCTGTGACTACATGATCTGTAGAGACAAGCCAGGGATTTATCAAGGTTTCATCACCAAAGACATCACACCCATGCATATAGACAATGATTCACGGCCTAATACGGTGATTCCCAAAGTAAAAGGCAGGCCCCTCGGGCACAGCCTGCGACGCATGTGCGTGTTGGAATGAGGGGGCTCGGAACTGTTTGCATCTGCAGAAAGGTTTGGGAACCACTGGCTTATGGAACCAGTGGAAATGAGAAAAAAAAATTGTCTTGGAATAAGTATTCAAACTCGCGTCATAACCCAATAATACGTTGTCCTCACAAAGTAAGATGTGAGTTACAACCTTCTCCCTTACTCAATAACCTGGACTGTATCTTGTTCAAACAGCACACTTGTTGCTATGGCAAAGCCGAGTTGTGACCTTGAAGCATTTTTCAAAGCTCGTGTGTGTGTGTGTGTGTGTGTGTGTGTGTGTGTGTGTGTGGGGTGAAAAAACAAGCCATGTGCAGGATAAAAACTAACATCATCTTGGCCGGCAGCCCCGTTGTAGCGTTTATAGTACAGTACAGTACATTGCACATGATGCCCTTTAGCAATCTTGACTTCTTCTCTGCGGCTATAAGCCCACGGCTCTGGCTTTAACCACAGGAACTGCGCAGTTACCAGCTCATGTGAAGCTCAACTCCAACTCTATCTCATGGTTCAGTGTAAATACAGTATAATCTCCTGCCATTCCTTTTTTTTTTTTGCGCACACGCCCGTCCATTTCCTCTTCGGAGCTCGCGTAGGAAAATATGTCAGCCAGTGATGACATGCGTGCGTTTATCTCTTAAAAGCAAACGTGATGCAGGGCGCTCCAACAACCGGTCCTTTCTCAGACACAGCCGATCACGTCTGCCTGACCCGGTGGAACGGCACCGCCGGTATTAGCCTTAACTAATCTGGCCAATCGTCCCTGCACGTGACGTCTGACCCGACTGGAAGGCGCCACCAGAACTTGGTGCAGTGGGACAGTCCAGCAGCTCATGTCCCCAATTCTTTGGCGATCCCAAGATGCAGTCGGAGCCGAAGGTCCGAATGAAAGGTCACTAACCTTTGAAACTGCATGTTTGGGTTTTTGGAGAAACTTTGCAACCCTATTGAATAAGGGCAGGCCAGTGGCTCGGTGGGTAGCAGCGCCATCTCACAGCACGAAGGTCCAGGGTGGAGTGGGCTGTGTCCTCTCTGTGTCTGCACAGGTTAACTCTGGGCGCTCCCGTTCACTCTCACAGTCCAAAGGAATGCGTGCTGGGTTAACTGATCGCTGGTATTTACGCGACCATACACATGTAACCTGAAATCCGGCCACTGGTACCGAGAGAGACATTAAATAGGGCAAACAAACAAACCTTTTTGGATACCTGTTTTTTCCGTGCCACACTGTTGCCTGCTTTTACGCCAGACAAGAAAGTTCAAACAGCTCGAGAGTTTCGGGCAACTGTGTGTTAATCTAGCCATGCCAGTTGCACAAGAGGAAAACTGAAGGCTTCGTTACTTGCCTCATATCTGCAGTACGAACCAAAAAAAAACCCCACTCTGTACAAAACAGACATGTCCTGTAAACTTAGTGTGTGTTATTATGATTGGATAACAGGTTGAGCATTACAGCAGCTAACAAGTGTATATAATTATGATGCGGGTTTACGTTCACAGGTTGTTTTTAAAAGTAAAAAGCAAAGCACAGGGTGGCCATCGAAACAACTTGGTTATGAGACGTCCAAAAAAGTTGGGCTGTCAGTTCCTGACTGTTTTGATGCCAAACAGGGCGGCACGTGACTTAAGACTCTGTTTGTTTTGGCCAAAGCGCTACCTGACTGCAAAGCCATTACAATTCTGACCTGTACAGTTTGCCCTAGATGCGCAGTTGAGACCATTTAGAAAACGAGCTCGTTGCACGCTGGATCTGGAGTGCAGCAGCTTTAAAGACGGCATCCACGTTCCAAACGAAAAGCCCTGTCTTTTCTAAACCAGCAAGGTAAAGTGAAGGGTGGAAAAGAAAGGTTGACGCACCTTTAAAGACAAAGTTGTAGGCCTCGTCCGACCCCATTCTCGGTCCTCACATTAGTTCCTCTTTCTCAAAATCTGGCTAAAGTGCATGAGTCAGGATTCCAGCGTGTGAGGGAGGTAGAGAAAACAGAAAGGACAAAGCACTCCCTCTGCACCGGCACACGCAGAGTGAGAAGAAAAGAACAAAAGCACCAGGAAGGGCTCAGCCGGCCGTGCGCTTGGGTGAGAAGTTCACCAGGGAGTATGAGGAAGGAGCTGTAAATTTAGGTTTGGCATTTCCGCCGATAAGTGAACTCGGGGGTTGAAGAACGGGGTGTGACTGAACCGTGAGCAGGTTGAACCTGTAGGGCGAGCACAGGTGTAGGCATACGAAACTGTCTCCACGGCTGCACCTGTCCCGGCCAATGAGAAACAGGGCCGCTCTGGAACCGCCTGCTTTTTAGGTCAAGCCAATCCACGCGAAGCACGGCAGGGCAGGAAGGCATGAAGCCTGCAGAGGTCCTGCCTACGTCCAGGACTGCGCTCTATCCTACAAGACCCGTAACATTCCTGACTCGTTTGAGCACTAATGAAAAGGACTTGGCGGATTTGGAACGGGAGCCTTTTTCGAAGAAACCAGCAATTCCTGTTGTGTAAACAGTTTTCAGAAGTGAAACTAACCACAGTGAAATGAAAACTGAATTCGGACGTTAATGGTAATTGGACCTCGTAGACCCTTAGGAGCGCGGCACCAGTCAAAGGGGCGTGGCTTACGGCTCAAAGTTCACGCTTGCATTTGTTTGGTCTTGACAGAGAGTGAAATGCAGGAACAGCGATCTAAATAAATGGACAGTTTGCCTTCATTAGACCTTTGTACACATCTTGCATGTCCACATGCAACACAGTACCGTGAAAAAAATCTTAAGCCACCGTTCGACTGTTGTAACAATACTACAATGGCCCCATCTAATCATTTCCCGGTCTCTTTATTAGAATACAATCCGAAAATAAATAGAAAATAAATCTGAAAAAAGCAACGCCTTCTATAGGCTACAGTGGAAAGGTCTAGTGTGCCCTTTCCTTAAAATTGAGCAGTAGAGACATCCGGGAGCTTCGTGGAGACGACAAGTTGCATCTGCAGTCCAAATCCAAGGGTCTTTATTGGAACGGCAGCAGTTAAGAAATCCCTTTTTTTCGGATGGGAACAGGGTGAAAAGGCTAAAAGACTGGAATGAACGTCAGTGGAAAAAGAGAATTATGGACAGACGATGGTTCCAGTCGCCAATACGGAACCACGGACGTCCATTTAAGTATGAGGGACATATCTCCGTTGGTCCTCACAGGGTTGAGAAATAAATTGTTCTGGCCCTATTTGGCTCCAACGTCCAATATTTCCAAAGCGACAATATAAACATGGTGGCTCATCCATGTTTGTCAGGCCAACTGGGATGAGCTCAAGCCACCAGCCTTTCTAGATATTGCTGATGCATGTTGACTTCTGCTTTTCAAAGCAGAGTTTTTATTTGCATATGAAAAACAAATGACAGTGGAAGCAGTGTTTCAGAGTTCACGTGGTTACTTCTTTATAGCGGCTCGTCCACTTTTACTACAGTGCACTCTGAAGGCCTGAGCTTTATGCGATTGCTCCAGTTTCCCTGGGCAGCCTTAAACGTTGTACAAGGGTAAGAATCGAAAGATGCTTAAAAATAAAAAGAGGGTTTGTTTGCAGAGTCTCAACCTACTCTTGCTTTTAAGCAACCAAACCATCCTCATGGATATCCGTTACCAATCATGCGTACGCCCGTGGGATGTTCAGAACATTCGACAAAGCATCTGGGTCTCTTCCAACTGGTACATAAACAATAACTGTTACATAGCAAAAAAAATTTAAAAATCAGTTCAGTTGATAAGGTTAAGTGTGAAACCTGTTCTGCTCACGATCCACGAGAAGCGTGAAGAAAGATTTCGTTTGCGTTCCGGAAAGAAAAAAAAACGGCAAGAAAATACCCAGAGGAAAGATCAAGGGTGAAGAATCAGACGAGCTCCTTTGGATCGGAGGTAAGAGGAATCCGTCGGTGAGGATTTGGGTTCCAACCTTGCAAAACGGCGTTCGCTCGAACGTAATCAAAACTTCCACTTTTAGAGCAATATTAGAGATCTACAGCTTGCAGATTCCTACCATCTAGGCCAGGGGCGGGCAAACGTCTGGACACGTGGGCCACAGAGGGTTCTAAAATTTGACGGACCAGGAGCAGATGGATGGAGTGTTCCGGTAATTCACCTCATAAGAGGAAAAAAATAACATGGGATGTGTATGGAACGCGCTTTAATTTCAATAGACAATTAACAAAAGCAACCAAACATCTCCGTCTTACAAGTCGCAAAAGTATTTATCTATTAAAAAACTCAAAGTGCTGAAAATTCAATGAGCAAAATACACCTTTTTTTAAAATTACTAACAGTTACCATTTCGAAGCATTTAAAGTTTTATCATCTGACCTCTTGCCAGCATTGTTGGCATGTTTTTTTTGGTAAAGTGACGGCTGATATTATATCTCTTCGCATATCAGGCATACAGCAGTCGATCGGTGTTCGGTTAAAAAAAAAAAAAAAAGATTTAGTTGTCCAATCCTTATTAAACACTCACCATTCTCCGTCCACGTTTTTTTTTTTTTTTTTAGCTCCGCTCATCATTGGCTCACAAATGTTTTTTATTTATTTTTATATATATATATATATCCATCCAAGGGCTGACTGAACAGACAACACACAAAAAAGCAACATACAAAAAGCAGGTTTATTTCCACCAAATATTGGCTTTGTAATAAGTTCGCCATTACTGAAGAGCAGCCACAAACGAGACCGAGAGACCAGGCGAGATCAGCTCCGGCTTCTGATTAACAGGAACGTACAGTTATAACGTCAAAATCATGATTCGTTTTGCCTACATAATGCAGCACAAGCCTATAAATAAAGCCAGGAATCAACGCACGAAATGAGGTCAAGCATCGCGGCACGCCGGAGTCACAGGGGGTCGTTTCAAATCGGCCTCCTACGACGCTGCCACTTGCGTCAGCGGTTCCTGTAGGTACTCCACCAGGGCCTCCGCCTAAAAACACACAGCAGATGGTTCGATCCAACACGAGTCACCCCATGATTTGGACTTGCTGCTGTTAGAAGGTGCGCAAATACTGGTTTACCTTGGCTTTAAGCATCCCGAAGCCCACAGTCTCCTTGGCGTACATGCACAGCAATAAGTTTGCGACCCGTGTAATGGCGACTCTGCCTTCCTGTAAATGCAGCGATTATTTCTTTTGGTAGCTTAAGCCGAAACAAGTGAAGGCCTATTCCTGTTCCAGTTACAAGGCATGGGAATGGACTTCTCCCAGTTTGATTTCCCCCAATCCCCAGGGGGTCCATAGGTAGAAACTAAAAACTCGACCTCTTACCATACAGTCCATCAGAATAAACTTCAGTTTGTCCTCGTTGAAGGCCTGATGTCCATTTTTGTCATAGGCTGCCCAGATGTTACTGGCGATGGCTGCTGTAACTCGAGCGTCCGTGTCGCCGTAGCCCGAATACGCCAGGAGTGACCCTTCGTTATTCAGTAATCTAAACATCAGGGGACATGGCCAAGCAGACGGTGAGGAAACCATTTTCTGGGGTGTTTTTTAAATTTATTTTACATTTAAGTCACCTACACAGAGCGACTTACGACTTGTACAGTCTTACAACTCAATCAGACCCAACTGTGGCAGCTTTTTTTGGCAGAGGTAAGATTTGAACCCTGGATCATCTAATCCGGAGTCCAGTACCTTAACCGCTAGGCTACCACAGTTTTTACAGGGCAAGGGACCTTGATCTTGGGTGAGAATGTTAAACAGCAATTCATTTTTTTTGTATAGATTTCTGGAGCTGTCCGTGTGTGTGAAAGGGGCATTTCTTAGCCAAACAGGCAGGATGAATCACCCGTTTTAGTTTGTTACTTAGTTGAAGCTTTGATTAAAGCGGTCACAGTGAGAACACGTCCAGCTACAGAGTACAAACTCGAATCCTTGCAACCCAGTTCTGAAATCAGTTCAATTCACAGAACAACGGCCACTGTTCTACCACGTTCCGTACACAGTTTTAAAGTTCCAGTTTCCACTTTTACTTCATACCTTACTGACTGTAATAAAAAACTGTGGTTAGGGGACTGGACCATGGATCAGAAGGGCCGGGGTTCAAATCCAACCTCTGCCACAGTTGGGTTCCTGAGCAAGGCTTTTATCCCACCACTGTTTGACATGCAAGACTGTATACGAACATCTGCTAAATGCCATAAATGTAAAAATGTACTAAAGGTTTAAGCCTGATGTAAGTGTACGGAAGACTGTGGCCCTCGTTTTAACCCACAAAGAAACACAGCACATGTTTATGCTCGTGTGCTCCGCATATATCCTATATTAAGTCCAGGTTTATCTAGCTCGATCCCATTTAAAAACACACCGGCTGTGCCTAATAAAACGGGTAACTGTCCGGCTAGCTAGTTAGCCAAAAGCGAGCCGAAGCTTGCAAACGAAAGCTAAATAATACTCACAGCGTGCTCTGTACACAGTTAGTGTTTGCCTGACTTAGAACTTGAGTTAATGCTTTCGGACGTAACATGTTTAAATTTGTACTCAAAAAAACAACATACAACGTGTATTCAAAACAACCACAGCTAACAGGTAACGCCAAGCTCCATGAACGTCAGCTGACAGCGGT
>JAUZST010012961.1:0-11216 GCA_034779995.1 Parotocinclus haroldoi
GCTCTAAGTGGCGACTTGTGGCTTCTTTTTCTTATTCACTCTCACGTTCTTTGGTCCGATTAAACGGAATTTTGGTCAAAATAACCGAATAACATTACACATATATAATAGGGTTTGTTTTGGTACTTTAGGATTTGGTCCGAATAAGCGGCTGGTCCCATCAACCAGATTCGACTACACATGCTATTAAATGTACTTAAAGTATAAAAACCATGTTCTCAGACTTTCTTAGCACAATTCTCAAACTTACACTTTTAAAACGGCAGATCATTTACTGAAGGTAGGAGATATACGGGTCCTTTAAAACGAGGGTGCATAATGGATTGTACCTCAAATACACGAATATACAATATACAATATGTATATTGTAATTACAATATTGTGAATATACAAATGACAGCATCGTATTGAACAAAAAAGAGGAATAGAAACATTTTCAGGCAGGAACAACCATAGTACACTGTAATGCTTTGTATTTTTTTATCTAAATGCTGCTTAATCGCTCATAACTACACATGGCAACGTTAAGCAATGCAGTGCATCATTATAATTAATCAAAACAATAGTTATCATCAACTCTTTGAAACACTGTCACTGCATTTTAGTCACATACATCTTTGGAGCAGTTCTTTTAAACATTCCATTACACTACTAGATTCAAAAGATATAAAAAGCTTTTAGAAAGCTGTAATAAATATACCTCTTATATTTAACACAGAAGTGGAATCACGGATATGGATATACTAAATTAATAAAAATGACATCTGAATAATATATATATATATATAATTACATTTGTATTTTTGGCAGTACAGTGCATTATGCTGCACATTATAAAGTATTGGAAAGACTATGTAATTTTTATACTTTTAGAGTGTAAACACGACTATATTTGACTCCTTGGTTGTTGCTGCATTCTCCAACATTCTGAGTCATCTAAGCATCTCTTATAATCTTTTATATATGTAAGCACAGCGGTTGCATAATTTTTGGCACGTGCACCCTTTACCCGGTTGCAATGCGTCGAGTATAAAGCTAGCGTGGATAATATATTATAATAAAGTGCATAAATCAATGGAATCATATAAAAGCCCATTAAAGGGGCACCAGTCCAGTGCAGGGCTGGGTAAGGACTGCTGCTGCAGAAACAGTAAATACTGTTTACATTTTTGCACTTCATACTCTCCTCGCACAGACACAACCCCTGATCACTGTGGCTAATGTATTATTACTTTGCCACATGAGCAAGTTCCAAAACTTCTGCACCCAACATCCTTAGGGAACAAATTTACATATTGCTGAACATTTTAATTAACAGTTAAGTGTTGTGCAAACATTTGGCCAGCCCTGGATAAATGATGTTTTATTCTAAACTCTTACAAAACACGTGGTTCATCTTGAAAGGTAGCCAGACTTTTGCAAAATAAGTTTTTTTATTTATTATGCCGTACAGAGGGATCTAGTTATGTGATCTACACGACACTGTACTTTATTAGGTACACCTGTTCAACTAAGCATGATATGTTTTGTATAGTTCCTATAATTTACTTAAACACAGCATCAAGGGTTTTGTGTTTTGCAAGGACTGTTTTCAGCTATAGATTAATTCAGTAAATGGATTTACACATTGTAATTTTTCATGGTGCGGTTTGTACATATTCTGATGTACTGATTAAGTTTATAATATTTAAACTTATGTGACATTAAATAGCACACTCTAGCTGGTGCCGAGTAACTGTATTGTAACTGAACTGGAAACATGGCTATGAGTGTTTTACGAGAGGCAAGAACCAGAATTTGTAGGAAATAGATAGCACAGACAGTGCTAAGCCTCCACCATTAATAATAATTGCATGAAACAAGAGATTAGCTGTAATATTTTTGTTATTATTCTTTAGGTCAACAATTGTATCACATCTCTACAATTACATAATTAACACATTCTTCCAGCACAAATAATATAAAACACATATTCAAAGAAGCTGAGGTGGGTTTGGTATGAATGAACCTTGAATCAGAACTACAAAGACAGATTCACAAATCAACGACGTAGCTAAGATGTGCCATAATCTCAGATACTAAACTGAAACCACGACAGCCTGGGCAGTCACAAAATCAGCTTTCTGGTGTAAGTACAGCAGTGCAGTTTCATAGAGGTAAACCTTCAGTTTGAACGGACACACACAAATTAAGACACGAGCAACAAGAGTCTTAAACTGACCGATGAAGGTTAAAAAGACGAACCAGATTATTAGTAACTCTCCTTCTTAGACAGACAAACAAAAATACACAGGTTAAGCTCGCTGCACTACAGATGGGAAGTGGGCAGCAGTCTGATGGAATCTCCGGCTACTCAGTGTCCACATGCCCCCCTGATTAAACAGACCTGAAGGATCAACAGCACAGTAGTAGATTATAGAGGTTTTGTGCGACAATGTCTGTGGTCTTATTTCAAACTCGCCATCTTTGTGGCACTAACGTACTCGTTTCTGTATACACAATTTGATATAAATGGGGAAGCATCCTTTAATACCTCATAACATGATGTGCCTTAAATATTGAGACATGCTTGGGTTATCCTATGAAGTTTGATAGGAAACAAGAAGTTATAATTAGGTTTGCAGTACCAGAACTGAACATGTTAAACATCTGATCTAAGAGGCTAAGGAATGTCCAACATAGTGCATTTATCTGCCACATCTCCATCCAGGAGACAGGACAGGAGTTCCACTTTAAGTCTACAACTCATCTTTGAGTTGAGAGTCTGTTTCCTCTTTTTCTTCATCCTCATCCTCATCCTCGTCCTCTTCGCCGTCATCCTCCTCTTCCTCCTCCTCTTTGTCCTCTTCTTCATCCTTTGCCTCCTCTTTTCTTTTCTTGTCCTCCTCTTCACGTTTCTTTCGCTCTTCCTCCTCTTGGCTATCCTTCATCTTTTTTTCAGCAACCTGTTTGAGCAGAACAATGGTCAAATTGCTTTACGTGTAGTAGAACTGGTGATTACTGTAACTGCAATAACAATTTTTCTTAGTTATTCTACACATAAAAAGCTGTAGAGATGCACAAAACGATCAGCTGGTGAAATCGGGCGGTTTTTCTTTAGCATGTTCGAGTGTTACTTACTCAACTAAGTGGTACTTCTATATAATGCTATCCTAATGAAAAATTAGAGACACTTATGAGGGACTAGGGGTTAATTTTATTCGTAGCCATGGTTTCAGTGTGGAAGCCCTTCAGAGCATGCTGCTCACATGCAATTAATGTGTAGAGAAAATAAGCCATAGAGGAAAGGGGGGGGGGGGGACCTTTTGCAATAATTAATTTATTAAAGACAGCATCACCTCGCTGAATATTTAGAATTTGACAAAATTAATAAAAGCAAGAAGTAAATGCTAAAACTAGCACAGAGACAGTCACAAGGCAGCAGCCTCTCACGTTCTTCTACAAGGAATAAGTTTCCATTTAAACAATAATTTGACAAAAAGGCTTCTGAATGCTGGCATTTATAACTCTCATGATTGGAATCAGTCAAAATCTCAATCAACTCGGGCCAAGAAAATTGCAAATCGGTGCAACACTATGAAAAACTATTTAAAACTAATATATTCACAGGACTGAATCAGACCAAGCAGTGAATTTACCTTTGTTACACCCCAAGTGTCATCGCCAACCTCTTCAGCCAGTTTCGGGTCGTTGGTAATGAGAAAGTTGTCAAAAATAGTGCCAGATTTTACCTTTCATAAAACAGATAAAACATTTGAATAAAAGAAGATACACATGATGCCACAAACTCTTGAATTTCTTATAAAATACATATTAAACAAGACCTACAAAAATAATATTCTAAAAGCATTAATGAATGTTCAATCAAACCCTGTACCTGCCACAGGTCCAGTCCAATCACTCCAATGCTGCTGTATTTATAGATCTCAGAATCTGCAGTGTATTCAGGGTTATCGATCTCTGGGTGCACCCATTTACCCTTATAGTTAGGATTATCAATCTGTTTTGGCTTCCACTCGCCCTATAAAAAGGGAAAAACAAAGCGATTTGAATTGAATAAATTAAAAACTACAGTCATGGTCAAGTTTTATGAATGGCATAAATTTTGGTTTTCACAAAGTTTGCTCAGTTTTTTAGAACCTTTTATCTGATGTTTATATGCTATAATGAAGTACAGTTCTTAGCATTCCCCATGTTTACGTTTTTATTGACAAATAAATCGAGTTTAAGGAAAGACTTAATATTTAGATTGTTGACACTTTTTTGCTTTAAGATTTCTGCAGTTTGCCTCCGATTGGATATCAGCTTCTGGGCAAAATCTTGAATGATGCCAATTCATTCTTGCCTAATCAGTGCTTGGAGCTGATCCGTTTCTGGGTTTTTGTTTGTCAACCCTCTTTCTGAGGCTTGACCACAGGTTCTCAATGGGACTGAGATCTGGGGAGTTTCCTGGCCATGGACCCAATATTTCCAAGATCTGTTCACTGAGCCACTTTTGCCTTGTGATATGGCTCTTCATCATGCTGAGAAAAAGCAGCGTTATCTCCAAATTGCTTATGTATTGTTGGGAGAAATTTGAGGAAACATTTGGGGGATGTTTTGATACCATGCCTTATTCATGGCCGTGTTTTTAGGCAAAATTGAGTGAACCCATTCCCCTGGGTGAGAAGCAAACCCAGACATGAACGGACGGTCCTCTCAGGAGGCTTAATTGTTGGCATGATACAGAAAATTATGTATTACCGAAACCAAATATGTGCCACAGCCAATTGTGAAAACAGAATCTGGTGTTCAGAGTAAATCCAGAACCACCTTGCACCTAAATCACCTGGCCAAACTGAACAGCCGAATGGGGAGGAAATGTGATTTTACTGACTTTGAATGAGACTCAATTGTTGGTGCAAGATGGTCCTGATTGTATTACAGAACAACTGAAGAGAAAAGATCCAGTGAACAGAAGTTCTCTGGGTTAAAATACCTTGATCATACCAGAGGTTAAAGAAGATAGACCAGACTAGTTGGAGCTGATAAAAAGGCAACAGTAACCCAAATAATCACTTGTGACAACAAAGTCAGAAGAACATCTCTGAATGCACTACTTGTCAAACCTTGAAACAGATGGGTGACAACATCAGAAGACTACGCCAGGTGGCACTCCTGTCATGTAAGAACGTACTATTGAGTCTACGATTCACACAGTCTCTCTCGCCAAATTTGGACAATAGAAGATTGCAAATATGTGGCCTGGTCTGATAAATGTGGATGGTAGCGTCAGAATTTGGCACGAACAAAACGAAAGCACGAATCCAACCTGACTTCCATCGACGGCTCAGGCTGTGAACATGTCGATGAATTCACTGTACTCAAGATGGTTCCCACAATACCCATATCTCAATCCAACAGAGCACCTTTGGGATGTGGTGGAACAATTTCCCAACTGTGAGGAGTTCCTCTGATGAGTTAAGTCACTGAGTTTAATTAAAGACACACTTTTGTACCTTGTACTCAGGGTTGGTGACCATGGGTGGCTCCCATTCTCCATCCATCTCTTCATCCCAGTCATCAGGCTTCTTGGCATCAGGATCAGGGATGTTCTCAGGTTTGTCCCAGTCCTAAAAAAAGGTTCAATCAGGAGAGCTGTCATCTGTGATGTTAGGTCATTAGAAACAATGCAATAATCTGAAATTCAATTAGCTTTACTATTTTTTTTTAGGGATTAAACGTTTTGTAACATCATTTTTTAAATCGATTGATTGTAAATGTTTCTTGTGTTATTGCGCTTTTACCATACAACTGACTGCTTGACTGTATATCAATGTAAACTACTGTACGTCCATGCCTACCAGAATCTTCATCACCCATTGTCAATCTGTCAAATGATGTATTCAGGATAAATGGACCAAAGGATTTCATCCCCATACCCAATAGCAGACAGGTGCCATTGTTTAGCCTACAGTGGACTGTGGGTCCTTCCAGGGATATGCATCCCCAGACCGTTACTGACCAACCACCACTATGGCATCTCCAGACCCTGTCACATGCTTAGGTGGTATCATCCTGCAAGAGTTTGTCTATCTGTGCAACCCCGGTAGGGTACTGAAAGTGGACCATGGTACTAGAAATGATCATGACCCCAAAATCAGCCAGAATATCCGAAGAGGGACAAAAGATCGTCTCATTGTCGCTCCTCTTGCGCACATGTTAATTTCATTACCACCAAAGCAGCTGAAACTGATGAACAACAGATCCCTCTACTTAACTGACCAGATTAAGATCCTAGAGGTTAAACTGAAAAGTATTGAAAAACAATTGAGCAGTGAATTTTATTCCTGGTGAGGTCAAACAGATCTTTGAGGTTGTCTGTACGTTGTGACTGCAGAGCAGGAATTCGATATGTGCACAGTATCGCAATACAGCATTACGTGTCCAACTGTCAGAGTCATGTTGCAGCCTTGGCAGGTAGGGGGTTCGTCTGTGGGGAATGTCCTATGCACAACCCTGTGTGGATAACGATGATTTAAGAACCGTTTTATGTTAGGTTTGATTTTTTTGGAGCTTGTTTTATTTGTCCCACTACTGCCATTTTGTGTTTATGAAGGATTTTATTATTGCGATGGTACCTGTGGCTGGGATAGAGAGAATAGCTGACCAATCTGGCCAGACTTTCATTTCTCTGTATTCCACAGTGTCCTGGTATCCAACAATATTTTATAATGTATTGTTTTTATTTTCACTGTAATTTAGAACCATTTTCTGTTCACTCCCATAACAGTAGGCCAGTAGAATTATGCCTACAACAGCGTTATCTTTTATTACATGTAGACACCAGTATGATTTTCGTATCAGAAACGTAGTTCTGCAGCACAATACTCTGAGCGACTTACAGTATTGTTCAAACCTGTAAACACAGGTTATATTTCTGATATTAGGCAAAAGCGTCCTTATTGTACCAAATAAACACTCATGCAAAAAGACAGGTTTATCACCTCACCTCTGGTTTTTTGTCATCGGGATCATCAATCTGCTCTCTCTCATCCCAGTCCTCTGGCTTTTTGGCATCTGGATCCTTGATCTTCTTGGGGGGGAGGAAGTCCCAATCATCCTCCAAAGATCCAGATTCCACCTTCTTGTTGTCAATCTTGACCTCGTACGTGTTATCTGGATTAACTATCAGCGTGTACAGGTGGGTGAATTCGTCATCCTAATCAGGAACATCACAACACGGATTCGTACGTTTAAGTTGCAGTGACAACGACAAAAGCACGGAATAAGCACACTATGCGTTTTGGGAATACGAAACTCGAGAACAGACGTTACCTTGCACCTGATATCCTTGCTGATCAAATGGTTCTTGCCCTTGTAATTGAAAATGACATGAACTTTTTTGGTGCCAGGGCCACAGATATCGGGACCTTAAACAGGAAGAACTCACCCTCATGAACTCATTCACATTTAATTCACCATAAACTCTTTGTAATCTTAGTAATATAACATTTCTCACCAAACATAATATTGTATGTGGAATCTCCATGCAGATCTTCTTGGTTGAGATCGGATGGGAAAAGCTTGATGTAGCCTCCTCCACAGTCTATGCTCTGCTCATGTTTAACTGTAAACTGTATAACTAGTGGCTCGCCCTCGCTGCTGAAATCCTTGAAACGGGATGAGACAGCGTAGAAATGAGCATCCTGGCTCGTCTGGAGACCTGAGGGAAAGTACAGTCATATCTAGCTCAGTGACGTTTTAAGACAGAAATCAATGGAAATAATAATGCATAATGGTGTATGTTCATCGAAAACAAGCAATTTCTTCATGAGATGATGTACAGCAGGAAAAAATGACCATGTAGTGTGAAGAAACGCCATCATAGTATATACATTAATGATAGCTTCAATCATAGTAACTTGGATACCCAAGAAATAAACATAAAAAGTTGAATTGAGCACCTTTAATTGTGCATGGGGATGATATGCTTCCTGGGTAAAGAAGTTTTATGTGTACTTTCTTGTCCAATACTGTAGTTGGCGTCACCAACTTTATTTACATTTGCTTTTCACAACATTTACCACACATCCTTGTCCAGAGCAGCTCAAGCAACGATGTGTTAAGAGCTTTGCTCAAGGTGACAAACAATTCACTTTTGATTTTCTGTTCATCCAAATGTATGCCATAGGGTTGAAACGGTTCCTCGCGAAACCCAAGCACAGACGACTTTTACTGTGGTACAACACACCTAAGCTGTGGGCAGGTGATGTGAAGAAGACCGTGCGAAATGTAAAATGAAAAGTGCATGGGGTGAACAGAAAAGGTGGGCCAGAGAGGTTTGGGATCGGTTTAAGCTGAAAGTGAGTGTCTGTTGTGAAACCGCTTCAGCATCTCAGCAGAATGCACTCAGTCTGCAAAGCCGGTCTACAGAGCAGAACCAACACGAAGTACAAAAGTATGTACAGATTCAGGACAGCAAGCATATTCAATTTAGTTTGCTTGCAAGTGCATAAGAATTATAATAATAAAAGTACAGTAGCCACGATTGTGAGCGTGTAGCATTCTATCCACACCTAGTGATAAATGTCAACAATGATTATTTTTCCTTGTTTTCAGTAAATCACATCATATGGACAGCTGCACGGTTTAAAGACAATGTTCCTGTAATCTAAACAAAGAAAGTTGTTTAAGTGCAGCAAAAGACCCAATACAGCGGCTTTTTAATCTTGACAATTGAATTCAGTTAACGGGTTAAAACGTTACAACTTTAAAACTTTTTCAGTACTAGATTTACTTAGCAACAGAATGACTCATCAGCCATCCATAGTTAATACTGGTTTTGCTTTAGAGGTATCATCTGTTTTATAATGGTCCAACGTATGATATTTAGATTTTACAATGGGAATCCAATAAATACACATTCAGCAGAAACAGAATTTTGAATTTCGACTGTTCCCCTGACAAGTGACATGCAATTCGATACTCTCTCGCAATCTCCCTGTTAAATGAGGAAATCGGCAGTTTGTGGCACAAGGAGTCACCAGATGGGAGTGATGAGCACTGGGAAATGTAATGAGGAAAAGCTGGGGAACAAGAATTATTTTTGTTTTTCCACTATACATAAATGAGATTATTGAAAAGATTTATGGTAATGATTTTGTCCAACTACAGGGCAATGTAAGTGTTTTAGGCATTTATAAGATAGGCTACTCTATGATATGTACAGCATGTCCTTCTCAGTTTAAGCAACATTAACCTTACAATGGATTTCTCAAAACATATCCCTACTGTAAATCGGGAAGGCATGCACACAAAACTCAGATGTTAAGAGGCTGATTAACAAGAATTGCAGTACTAACCACCTTGCACGTATTTAATAAATAATACAAATACAAAAACTGTGGCGATACAACAGCACATTCTGTGAATACCAGTTTTGCCTTTTAATGTCCTTCAGTAAATGAATCCAATTTCGATGACATTTCATTCATCTGCTGTGACAGGATGCATCCGAACCAGACCAAAAGAAGAATCCTAAAAGGGAAAGGAGAATCTCACCTTTGTCTTTCTCTGCATCGCCATAGAATTTGCCCGCCGACAGGACAAACTTGCCATAGTCAGACTTGTGTTTGGATTCCACCCATCTGCTCTTCCACTCATCTACAAAGACAATGAACCGCCGTTGCCAAAAAGGTGAGCTAATGCCATATCGGTGATACCTTTGATGCTGTACAATAATTTAGGCATCTACAAATTCGGCATGGGATGAACTTATATGTGCACACATTCACCGGCCACTTTATTAGGTACACCATACCTTACTAGGACTGGAGTTGGACCCCCTTTCGCCTTCAGAACTTGCCCCTTTGTGGCATAGATTCAACAAGGTGCTTGAGCCATTCCTGAGAGAGTTTGGACCTACTGACATGATAGCATCACTGAGCTGCTACAGATTTGTCAGTCATCAGTGATGCAAGTCTCTCAATCCACCACATCCCAAAGGTGCCCTGTTGGACTGAGATCTGGCGACTGTGGAAGCCATTTGATTACAGTGTGGCCTTTTGCTGCTGTAGTCCATACGTTTCAAGGTTTGAGGTGTTGTGCATTCAGGGACGCTCTTCTACACACCTCAGTTGTAACATGGCCGTGTTATAATTGCCTTTCTATCGGATTGAACCAGTCTGACCATTCTCCGCTGGCCTCTGGCATCAACATGGCCTTCTTTACTCAGAAAACTGCCACTCACTGGACAGTTCCTCCATTTCGGACCATACTGTAAACCATACACATGGCTGTGTGTGTTTAATCTCAAAAGATGGTATGAGATTGGCTGGTCAGACAATCGCTTTAACAACCTATAGAACAGGTGAACCTACAGTACTAATAAAGTGACCGGTAAGTGTAACTATGTGGCTTATACAGAGGTACAATTCATTAGCGTTGCACGTTATTCAGGACACCATTAAATATGGAATCTTTCTTTCAGGTACAGATTCACAGTGCTGACATATACAAACATCAAATAGACAGATATTAGAGAGTATGAGGTACTGTAGTGCTCACTAAGATGAGGGGATACTTCAAGATAAAATCTCCCATAATGAAATATCCCCTAATGTTTGTGAGCACTGTGTAAATCATTCTACAAAACGAGGAATTCGCTGCTGCCTCGGTAGCCAAATGTTAAGATCTTTTTTAGAAGCGGCCATTTGCGTAGCGTAAGTAAAAAAAATGATTGAAATGCACAATTTTTTACACCATCCGTACATAAACGCACGAGCACAATTAATTAACGTTTGACGTAGACGTTTCTCGTAGCATAAAGCATGTCTAATTCATATCGAAAGAACAAAAATGTGCTCGTTACCTCCGTCTTCAAACTGCTCTCGAAAATACACGGTCGATTCTGCAGCTATTAAGGCGACACACACGCTCATAAAAATCAAACAAGGCGCTGTCATTTTGAGAAAATAATCTCCCTGTTTGTATCTGTATATACACTTCTTTGTCAAAGAACGTATGTATTAATTAGTAAATGATATAATAACAGTCAGAGCACACATTAAAGCCGGTTGTCTACCAGCTGCATGCTTTCTGCAAACACCTCAGCGCTTCATTACTGTCTTAAGCCTCCTCTCGGCTTAGAACAGATGGCCTGCTCTGATTGGCTCACAGGATGAAGAGGCGGTCTCACAGATTCTGACCAATCATATTTTTAGTTAGTCATGACT
>JAUZST010012962.1:0-11215 GCA_034779995.1 Parotocinclus haroldoi
CCTTGTAAATTTGCAATGAATATAGTGTTCTTAGTCTGACTGTATGAATGAGAAGATGCAAAATCGACTGTTTCTATAGTGAAAATGCACAACTTTCATTGCCGTGGTCACAGAAGCGAAGTTTATGATGAATGTAAGCAATTTTGCATTTGCTTTAGACATAAGCAATTGGAATATAACACTAAAAGTCTGGGAAGAAAACTTGTGTTACGTTGTGTTGTTATTGTTACGCTGTGGATAACTTAGCACTTAGCATATTTAATAACCTATATTTTAATTTGACTAGTATATTACACAAAAATACAACTATTTTGGGCATGCATGGTAGGAAATTTTCTGGCAGACAGTCAATAAATGCTGCTCACATTTACAAATGCTGCTGGGCTTATGTTGATGCACATGTTCTTCAGACATTAGCATATTAATGTACTTTAGTTTCTTTAGGAATAATCAACATAGCAGAAATTTTGTTACATATGTGGCATCTAAGTATATGCTAAGGGTCAAAGACATACAATGACTGCACTTCAGAAAACATTTGAGCTCTACATGAAGGAGTCTAAATGAAACGCGTGAAAATCCTACAACTCATAATCCCACTGTGAAAACTATCACTGCATCACGTCCAGCATGTATGCTCAGAACACACTCACGCAAGCATACATGGAAGTACCTGAGCACATATGAATGCCATCCACCACTTCTAGCAAGCAGGCTTAGAACTCACTCACACGACCATACATGTGAAAGATTTAAAATCCGCCTGCTCGATGCGATGTACTTTGTCTCTCCTCGCAGGCCATATTAAGTGGTAGATTTAGATTCTGATTTCCATTTACTTTTTTCTGTTCTCCTGGACTGGTTTTCTCTTTCGGAACTGTTTGCTGATCACCTGAACTATGCCTGTTTTTAGGGTTTTGCTCTGTTTGCCTGTATTTAAAATACCTGCTACACCTGTACCCTGACTTTTTTTCGGTTACAAGATTGCCTGCCATTTTTGCTTTTTTTAACTTTTCATGTCTTTTTAATGTTATCCTTGTCTAATAATACAGTCGGAATTAACTGACCTGGTTATGCCCGGATATTTGTCTAAATAAGTTAAAAGCATACCTACTTGGTTCATGATTGAAATTATGGATTTTGCTGCCACTAGGTGCAAAATTTCTATCTGAGCGATCAAGAACATTCTTGTCTTGAAACATGTATTATGGTCGCATGAATGACCAGGGGAAAAATGGACATTGTGAACACTAGACCAAAGATAAAAAAAGACCAGTCAGACTGTGTAAGTGATCTTTGCAAAGTGATGGCAGCACTTCTGGACTGGCCTGTTTGCAGTTCAGACCTGTCCCCAATAGAGACTGTGTTCAGAATTTTGAAACAAAAAAATGTGACAATAACAACCCCATACTGCTACACAGCTCAAGACGTGTCTCCGGGAAGGATGGGACAAAATAACACCTGAAACACTAAAGGATAAAAATTGGATATTGGGGATACCAAGTGATCTTTTCAGTGTGGTGAAAAGGAATGGCAACATTACACAGTGGGAAATGCTTTACCTTCCCACCTTTTTTTGAATGTGTTTCAGGCATGAAATGCAAGAATGGATGTTTATTAATAAATTAATTGAAATATTAATTTTTAATTTTACTAAATTATCTCAGGTTCATACTGTCAAAGTATAAATAAATGTCAAAGTAAATATAAAAAACATGGTTCCACCTTTTTCTGATTTGGCTTCCATTCATTTATTGTAATATTTTTAATGTATTAATTTAGTATTATAGCTGATATATCTGGGATGTTGCTTTTTTAAATAAACTGTTGCTCAGTGAAATCATGGCTAAATATTTTCAATATAGACTCACTCAAAATGATCCACATAATTGAATTAACTTTTTATTATGTTAGTCTACGGTGTTTATATTCTGTTGTAGCCAACATACGTTGTCATTTGGCTTACTGATTATGTAGTTAAATACCTGAGCAGCTTGAGTATACTGTATTGCTCATGTATGCTTTAGAAGACTTTTCAGGAGTTGTTGTGTTCTGGAGTTTGTCAACATTTTTCCACACAAAGGGAAGCACAGTGACTTTGTGGGTGGTGTCACACACACAAACTGTGCAGTGGACCACACCCACATACACACACACACACACACACACACACACACACACACATGCCTTCAATCATCTTGCTACTGATCACACACTCCTGTTCCTCATCAAACTGCATAACTTAACCACTCTGTTCACATCACTCTGTGCTGATTCACTCGATTTATACCCAGTTTTGAAGCATTTTTGTCTATTGTTATCTATACTGATACTTACCATGTTTTCGACCTTGTCTTTCTCGTCTCATGAGCTGTACATAGAGCATGGAAGAAGATGGAGGTGCTGTGAGGTGACTGTGCTAACCACTGTGCCACAGTGCCACCCTAATTCATTGTAGTTCAACAGAAATGTTAATGCACTTGATTACTATTATTTCTTACAGTAACAGACAAAAACTGAATACAAATATGGACAAAATACAGGAAAATTATTGCCGACTAACAGGATTTACCCTAGGGTAACTCTACCTTTTATGCCAACTATATGACTTGGCAAATGGTGTCCAGGTGTTTGTTGGGACATCATTATTCCATCACCTTTGTTTTGATCACAGTCCAGATCTTGGAGGTGTATTTGAGCTATTTGAGCATTTTGTACCTTCTTCAGGCTTTGAAGTGCTTCAAGGATAAGTTAATAACTTTTAGTCTGCAGCACACACAGTGTCCATTACTTTAAAAAAAAAGATCTGTAATACTGATTTGTCAGACTACATTACGTTCCACTGTGTGATGGTCCATCCCAGATGCCTCAGAACCCAGAGAAGATCACACTAGTTATGGACATTGTTAACACAAGGCTTCTTTTTTTTCACAGTAAAAATTCTGGTATTTGTGAACGTAAACAAATATTGTTGTGTTTGTCCATGGTTTGCCAAAGTATTTCCTTTCCCATGTGGTTACATCAGCTATGCATGAATGATGGTTCTTTATGCAGTACCATCTAAGTTTAGGCTCGCACCCTTGCTCGACATTCCTGAAATATCTCTTCAGGAGTCCTTGAATTGTTAAGTGATATTACGTACTGCAGATGGAGAAATTAAATTCCATTCTATTATTATTGGAATAATCTCTTCCAATGCTCCTTAAAGTCTCAGTCTTTTGTGGATACTTTTTGTACCACATTATACTTACAAGTACAATATGTATATTGTCCCATCCCAACTTTTGTGAATGTCTTGCAGGCCTGCAATATGAGAATTGTTATATATTAACAAATGGAATTACATTTGCCACACAAAACATGAAATATATTGGGTTCATGTTGTCTGAAATGAAATAAATGTCTGAGTAAATGTAAGATATTCTGTGCTGTATTTTTATTTGCACTTTCCACTTTTTCTGATTTGGGGCTGTCCTGAAATGTATATACTAAAATTTGCTGAGAAGTTTCTGGATTGTCTGAGCTGAGCCATCGGTACAACTTGTTTAATGTAGAGGACAAACCAATGTGTTCTTGCCTGGAGATAATTATTAGGTAGATTAGCCTGGCAACAAGAACTTCAAGGGCTGAGCCTAATACTATGGTCCAATTGCAAGCCACCCACATTGAGCAGGCTTCCATTTGCATACATCTATACCTGGGAGAATTACAGGTTTTCACAGAGATGTTAAATGGTTTACTTGCAGAGGATTTGTTACCTTTTTTCTGCACATAACGGAATAATTGTTGTCTCTTTGAGTGGGATGGCAACAGCTCATTTGCATACAGGTGTGTTGCTCGGATGGAATCATGTTTGAATTGTCTCCTCACTGATTCTGGTGCACCAGTGAAAGTACTAATTTTCTCTGAGCCAAAAATTGCATTCTATTTTGTTTTGCTGTTAACTTTAGCCATAATTTCTCACATTCATACCAATATACAATGTAAGTCAAAAGACAAAGGACACCATTTAATTTCAGAAACAAAAGAGAAAATTACATATCTAAATACCTTTTCCAATGGAAAGGTGATATAGGTCATATCAAAGAAGACTAACGTAGTCTCAGAACTGTATAAATATGAATGAATACATTTCGCAATGGTTCAAAAGTTATCAACATATAAAGTTCTAATTTCTTTATTTTTCACAGGTAACTGAATATGGAATTGAGGATTCTGATGTCTGGGGAACATTCAGCAACCGCTACACAGCACAGTTGCATCCTTCATAGTCAAATTCTGAGAAACCCGGACTGTGGACAACAAGACACGTAGTGGTCGTTCAAAGACTGCTACCAATTTATTGTTTTGGCGATATTTGCGAAAAAGTCCATGACGCAGCACACAACATGTTCTGTGTCTTTTGACTCACCCTGTACTTGCCATCCAGTTTGTACCTCTTTAATGTTGGGTTGCAACATAAAAAAATAAATTTTGTCAGATATAGAAAACATGATACAGGTCTATGCAGGAGACATTAATGTTTACCTCTCAGTAAAAAAAAAACTGTTATCATAGAATTGTTTTAATCGTGGCTCAAAAAATGTCTTGACAGGTCTAAATATATAATTCTTAACTAGTTGTATTTATTAATACTATTTATGCAATTGCGTTGGTAAGACACCTCTTATAACATTCTGATACTTATAATTAAACTCAGTTGGCAAGGTTCTCATCTAATTTAAACTTGTGTTACACAAGTGTTTTCTTGCATTACACAGGAAAGTAGAACAGCAAGAATGCAGCCATTTGTTCAGGGGACTAAAGACTAAATCTGTTTTAGTCTCTGGTCTCTGTTTTCTTTTTCGTTTGACTGTGTGGCAGTGTATGCCCATACAGAACATTACATACAATATTCAGATATTGTATTTGTATGTATGTTTTACTGGATTATATATGGATCAAGTTGCTCAATTCTAAAGTGATACTTATTTATCACTTTATTCATCAGATATTGACTTATATATAGTCAAAGCTAACAGGTATTACAACATTCAATTTAGCATTACAATGCACAAAGGGGACACTACATTGGGATTTCATACTGTTAATCAATATTTAATTATAAGTAAAGCTTTAATATAAGGGGTATAAAGAACTCATATTTAAAATACTGAATGAGCAAACGAAAATCATGTTTTCCACACTTCAAAATTAGTCAAGTTCAACTCTTCCCATGTCTGAACCAATTTAGCCATAGACTAGTGTTATTAAATAGGTTACAGCCAACAGCACAGATGAGATCAAGGGAAAGAATCAGATCAGTGGCACAGTCGAAAGGTCAAACACAGAAGATCAAACACTCAGGCTGACAAAAAAGAATTGGCACACAGACGAGTAATCAGAAATACAGAGCTTAGGTGTAGCCATACACTCAAGTAAGTTATTGCTCAGGAACACTGCCAAGCAAATTGCTAATATATTTACTTTAATTAGCACATGCGAGGAACAGGTGGAAGGGTTTTTAAAAGCTGCTAAATCATAGGAAGGGAGGAAGGAGGAATTGCTGGGAAAGTAGGCATAACTGGAGCAAGACATAGCAATGTTTAAAATAAACCTACTTAAAGTTGTTGTTTTTTAATTTGAGCTAATCAGGAATTCGTTCATTAGTTGCCATTGATTTTATTCATTCTGGCTCAAGAGCTGTGAGTTAATGTAAATTTTTACATGTCCAGCTTAATCCTACCTCCTAATTATGTTGTATAACAGTGTAAATTTGCTGTGCCCTCAAAATAAGTCAACACACAGTCATGTCTAAACTGCCGGAAACAAAAGTTATGAAAAGGTTGTGAAAATGGCCAAAATTAATTTATACATATATAATATATATATATACATATATATTTATGAGTGCTTATCTGTCGTCCAGTGGCAGCGCTAAACTGTTTGTACAACTCTGTTCCATTGCTGTGCCTGCTCCTTCTTGCCAATAAGGACAAGTAGCGATTGTCTCTTGTTGTTAATGGGCGACTCTGCCCTAGTCTTTGTACTGTTCCAATCGCTTGAAAGCATTTCCACAGTCGGCTAATCAGATCTCTTTCAGATCTTTTTTTATTAGATCATAAAAGCTTTGGGATGTTCCAATTACTGTTGCCACTGTTGTTTGACCATATTCAAGATGTCCAATGGCTCACCAAGCTTTGCATTCAAGAAAATGCTTTTTTATTGCTTCGTATTCATTTTGAAATATCCCCTAATCTTTGTGAGCAGTGTAATAACCACTCCCTCCAGTTCTTATATCACGTCCATGACCTTGGATGAGAGAGAATCGTGAGTGAAAATAGAGCTCCTTGTGATGAATGGTTTTGTGATTGAAAAAATGAGTACAAAGTGTTTGTAGAAGACTGTCTTCTACAAAGTGCAGAGTGTTTCTATGGAGACTGCACAGGACTCTGCTTACTTCATCACTTGTGAAGTTTTATATCTGTTTTTTCTACTCTGTAGACTATGGATGTTTTTCACTTTACCTACTCAAATGATAAGCACATGCAGTGAACTTGCCAAGAAATCTATGAAATGTATACAACTTGCTTTCTTGTTCAAACTATAAAAAATAATAAATAAGGATATGTATGTAAGTGTTCTGAAAGAATTTGGAGGACTGCTATACTTTCAGATTTTAGAATCTTCCAAATAGTATGTTTGTTCACCATTTAACACAGTAATAACCTTGTGATTACGCATTGTAATCTGTAACATCTATTTTTATTTATGCTTGAGTAATAGAAGACCCAGTGATTCTTCACTTATTTGTACAACCAAAGTTATCAACAATTATGAGTTTACATTTTACTGATGTCTGCTCGGACAGAATCATCACAAGGGTCTGCTGTGCATCATAACAGTATTCCATGACTTAGTGCAAGCGTTGAAGGTTCCATTTACCCTAATATCTTTCCTGGGGAAATCACTCACCATGATAATCACTGACTGCTCTCCAGTTTGGTGCAAAGAAGTCTAGATGAGAGTAAAATACATTATTTTTTAAGGACATGTTAATGCCAAATTAGCCTGAATGAGATTTTCCACCAACTCTTCATAGTTGTCTGCCCTGGTGTTTCCACTTTCTTACTGCTAACTGTGAACATTGCCAATGCAGCTTTTCCCTTGCCATGCAGTACTTGGTGAAACACTTCATCTTGCAGAAACACATGCATTTGAGGACCACTGAAGACTCCTTCCTAAATTTTTGCTTTACTCAACTTTGGAATTAATAAAGTAGAGCAAGTAATATTTTATGTACCTCACTTTTGTGACTCAAAAGTCACTTCACCACAGATAGAGCAGCAGTTATATGCTTAGTTAATGCAAATCAGAGGCATCGCTGAATTGTTAAACAACAATAAAAGTAAAACGGTAAAATACTCGCTGTGTGACTGGCAGAGGGAGAATGTAAGATTTATTTAGGGTTGTGTGATACACGTTTAATTAGGATTAATTAGAATGCATCTTCTAGCTTTTATTGGTCATTCAGAAATGATGCAATAGTGATGATGCAATCTTCACATAGAGTTGTATCAAAGGTTGTGAGAGATATTTATACACCCTTTTATCATGACAAGTAGAGCCAATTTTGAAATGTAACAATCATTTTCATTTTCACCTCTGAATTAGCTGAGTTCAACCCATCCCATGTCTGAACCAATTTGCCCATAAACTAGTGTAAATGGACACCTTTTGAAGGTAGGCCTGACCTTTAGGATGGGATGGTGTCCATCCCATTCGAGAAGGTAATGCTCTGATCTCTTGCAATATTGCTAATAGTCTTATAGCAGGGTTAGTTAGGGGCTGACTATCTGGAGCCAGGGTCTGGCAGCAGACAAATAAACTTTTAGCCATGGTAGCCAATTACCATAACCCATAACGTTATTAAAGATGTATCTGTCACCCGCATCTAAACCTAAATGCACAAGGTGTGATTTAATAATCTCATTAGAATAAACACAGTTAGCCCTAGTAGAAATAACAATCTTAAACTAAAGGTAGGATGACTTAACATTAGATCACTTACATACAAAGCAGTGATTGCAAATGAATTGATCACTGATAAACACTGATACACACTCTGTCTTGCCGAAACCCAGATTAGACAGGATGAATATTTAGCCTTAAATAAATCCTCCCCTCCTGGGTACAGTTATGTTCAATGTGAAGCAGGAGCAAATTCATTACAGAAAAAGGATAGCACTTTGGTATAATGACCTCACCCATACCTTAAAGCAAACAGCTCCTCGGCGCTTAGAATGTAAGTGGTGACATATTAAATTGAGGGTAATTAAGATTGCATGGAGGAATAGCATGGCAGAGTATAAACAGGCCCTAACCAAAGCTAAATTTTACCTATTTATTTATTTATCCCTAAAAATAAGAAGACCCCTAGTTTTCTCTTTAATACAGTCTGAAGTGACTAAGGTGACTCTGAAGTTCAGCATGATTTCAACAATGATGATGAAACACCATGTTTTTTTGCAATTACTTCATTACTTTCTTTAACAATAAGATTTTAAACTTCAGGCATGCAAGTCACATCGCCCATCTATTCAGGACAACCATTCCAAGTATTTAAGAATCTAGAGGTATAAAATGTAAGGTATGCTTTTGTGGAAGATAGTGGGGTTTACAGTGGTTGGTTATATTTGTGCTTGTTACAAATCTTTCGCTCGATAATTATTTTCTTTCTTTGTATGTTTGCTTCACAGAGTAAAGTAGAGAACAGAGAGCTGGTGTAAGCCAACACTGATACACCAAAATCTCAACTGGCTTCCCGTAAAATACTGCATGCATTTTGCCATGAATACTTCAGTTCAAATATAAAGCACTTAACAACTTTGTCCCATTGTGCCTGTCGACCGTCTTCTCTATAATCCCCCTTAGTCTCCTTATGTTATCTTCAGTTGGTTTCCCAGTTATTGATTTAATTAGTTAATAATTTTTCATTGTAAACTACAAAAAAATCATTAAAAAAAATATTTTGTTTGTATGGCAAGATTAATCAATTCCCTGTTCTTATATCAACTTCTACATGTACTGTATCAGTGTGCAGATTTACTGCAATGTGCGTGTGTGTGTGTTTAAAGCAAATGTTCTCACAAACATAAAAACATCTTTTTAATCGTGTTCTAATTTGTTTTTTAATTTTTTAACTGCTACTCTCTCTTGAAACACCAACACACAAAACGATGAGGATTAGCTTAGGGTTAGGCGTTAGGTATGGCATTAATTAACTACACTAGTATAATGTCAATGGAAAGTCCCCACGATAAACCTCTGCGCGCGTGCGTGTGCGCGCGAGCTTGTGCGTTAACGAGCCGACTGCTGAACGTTAATCATCCTCGCACTAGAGCTGCTGGTTGAAGTCGGAAGAGAGAGGGCGAGAGAAAGTGGGAGAGAGAGAAAGAGATAGAGCGTGCGCGCGCGCGCGATAGAGAGGGAGATCCAGAGGAGGTTTGAGAACCAGTGCTCAGGAACAGGAAAACGTCGTTTTATAGTTTCAGCGATCCAAGATCCCGTTTTTACTTCCACCCAGGCGCAGTGGACGGAGTTGGATGGGGAAATTGACGGTACGGAAACAAATCTCAACAAATATCTGCAAACGCCTGGACTAAGTTACTGACGTGCGCTGCTGAAGCTCTAACGGTAAATGTGAAACGCTTTATCTCCTAAACCCAACCAGCGTAGAAAAAAATGGTGTTTGGTACATTATGAGTGGCATGATGTGCATTTGTTAAACCCCCTGCATGTCATGTAAATCGAGAAAGAGCTGAAACTATAGCGTACTAACATAATAGAGCTATAACCCCAGGGTTCAGTCCACAATACAAAGAGTTGTGGATTTATGTGGACCGGTTTTGTGGTTAATGTTTTGTCAGTTATATGTATATATATAGACTTAGTTACCTTAATAATGAGATGTATTATAGAGTGATACGATTGTGTATTTAAATTTTTTGATACTAATGACAACAGGTTTCTGCTGTGCTCCATCGTAAAGTAGCTGTTGTAGGGTTTGAAATGGTTCAATTGTCATTCATTATCATTTGTGATTGTCACTTGAGACTGAGATATTCTTTAAGCGTGTTGGGTTAAGCGTAGAGAAAGTGTGTATCGTATAGTCTGAGCCTATCAATGCTGAGCTGCTGAAGCCTGAAGCCCTCTTAATGCACTGATCCTTTTTAATACTAACGTGAAAAATTGATTGTTTTATATTTTGTTTCAAAATAGGAAATAATGAATAATGATAATTGAATCATAATTAGCTGTCCTAATGTTAGTTACTTCAAGCAACGTATAATAAGAAATCAAACCTACTTTAAATGATCAACCATGGTGTTTGCAGATGCCACTGATTAGGTCACATACTGTACATGTTAAAAGTGCTGTCAGAAAGCATCTCCATTCTGAGATATAATGTACATTATCTGTCCTGGAATGTGTCATGTTCTGGAGATGTGTAAATGAGTAGTTTCATGTTCAGTAACAGATCCCTGAACATCTGTTTCTTCGAAACATATTTTGGTTATTTGTGTTTATTTATCCCTGTTAGATAGGAAAGCGACCAATAAAGAGGTGAGACAGATGGCAAATGAAATTACTCATTTTATCTTCTGAATAAATAAGCAAATTAAAGTAGCGTAGGTTCATGTGCACATCATTCATGATCTTTCTGTTTCTGCATTTTATCATTCAGATATGTCACATGGATAAATTGCCTTGCAAGTTTAATACAGCTCAACACATTTGGCATTTTTAATGATAACAGAGTACACTAAGTGTATACAGTAGTGGCTAGGTGCCAAAAGCACTTTATTATTTATTACTCTATCAAGGCTTTATGAGTTTATAGTGTTACTTAATGTACAAAGATGTGTATGAACTGTCATTTTCTTTAATTTAAACATGATTTGATGCAGTTTGATGAGACTGCAAATTTAGCAATACTATTTGCTATTTTTAATCACCAAAATACTGAGAGTATATTTTCAGCACAAGTTAACAAGCGACACTACATAGCATAGCAAGATATTTGTAGATTGCTGTAGACTTATCATACCATTCTTAGTTACAGTGGCATACTAACTACTAACTTATCAAAGCTCCCAACATACACACACACACACACACACACACACACACACACACACACACATATATATATATATATATATATATATATATA
>JAUZST010012963.1:0-35955 GCA_034779995.1 Parotocinclus haroldoi
TTTGCATCTCATTTGCATAATCGAACAACTTTCTTTGACTTTTCATTTGCTTTTCTGATGATCTTGTTTAATGAAATGACAGGAAATGCTTTTTTAAATCGCTTCATATTAATTTCGAAAAATCCCCCAGTATCTGTGAGCAGTGTATAAAGTATAGAAAGGGATGCGCAGAAATCACAGCAGATCCCAAACAACTTAAGTCTGACTTAGCTCAGTGCTGTCTCTTGTCCCATCATAATTGAAACGACCCACAATGCTTAACATAAAACAACTGCCGGTAAATGCATGCATTCAAGTTTTCAAGCATTATGCATTTCTAGTTAGCTTTGGCAGTTGTCTGTCTGTGCACACTTTCTCACTCTCTCTCTCTCTCTCTCTCTCTCTCTCTCTCTCTCTCTCTCTCTGTACGTGTGTCTACTTAAGAGAAACGAGGTGGAGAGATCAGGCTGGAAGCCCAGCTCTGATCATCGCCCTCTCTTGCTCGCTTCCTCTCGCGCTGAAGAGGAGGGGGAGCAAAAGAAGGAGGGGCGAGCTTCGGAACAAACCAGCTGAGCCTCATTGCTCTCAGTCTCTTTTCAGCTTGTGACAGAACAGCTTCCCTTCACTCTCACTCTCAGAAGACCAACATCACACTCCCTTTTTTGCCACTGGAAGAGGGGCACCGGCCCCTCGTACAAGCCGGGAACATGCTGCCCTGGAAGAGAAGCAAGTTTGTCCTGGTGGAGGAGGATTCCAAGAGCAAAGCCAAGAGTCTGAGCACAGGACTTGCATACCAGTCCCTGCTGTCTTCGCTACTGCGCTCCTGCCCTGACCTGGTGCCAGACTGCCCTTTCCACTGGCTCGCCGGAGTATTCCACAGCAAGCGTCAGAAAGTGGAGCTGAACAAAGAAGAGCCTACGTACAGCGTGCGCTACCTGGGAAGCGTGGTGACTGTCCTGGCCAAAGGTGAAGGCTGCACCCACGATGCCGTCGCCAAGATATGGACATCCAGCAACTTCGGCGAGCAGAGTGTCAAGATGAATCTGAGCGTAGGGCCGTACGGCATCCGCATGAGCACTAGAAGGAAGCCCGTGCACCTTTACACCTGCAATCGCATCACGTACTGCACAGCGGATCCTTACCGACCCAAGATCTTCACCTGGATTTACAGACACCAAGTCAAGCACAAGGCTGTCGTGCTGCGCTGCCACGCCGTGCTCCTGGCCAAAGCAGACAAGGCACGGGCGATTGCCCTCAGCCTCTATCAGAACTCTATTTCAGCCTTCAGTGAGTTTAAGAGGCTAAAACGCCAAAGTGACTTCCGGCACTGCAAGCAAGAGTTGCTCGGTGAGGATATCATGCCTCTCATGCCCTTGAGGAAGCTGTTGAACGGTCAGTGTCACTATCAGCCGCCATTCGACAGGCCTGGCAATTCCAACCACCTCTTTTCTATTATTGAGGAAGAGGAAGAGGAGGAGGAAGAGCAGGAGATTAACCAAGAATCAAGCTCAAGTCCTGATTCGCCAAATCTTGAGCTAGAGCAGCCGTCTGAGCAAGAGCTGGGACACATAGTTCACGAACTCGACGAGTTCTCAATCACTATCAAAGACGAGGTGCACATGACGCTCAGCACACTGGTGTGAGCTGATAGGGGCTACAAAGAGGGCAGATCACGTTTTGCCTTTTTCACCCACCCTGCCACTTGTTCCCAACTCTCCCATTCCTGTTACGGGTTCAGGAGTGTTCATTATGGGTGGCTATGGGTGTTTCATTAAGCGGACCCTCTACGGTGAAAAGAAAAAAAAAAACAAAAGCACAATGAGAGAATGCCCCCGGACTGCAAGCGGGGATGCACTGAATTCGGAGAGAAAGCCGATATCAGATCTCTGTGGACAAGTTGTGCGAAAGGTCTCAGGTATGAAGGGTCTAGATTTCTGTCTAGATCAATGCTGTCAGTTATCACACAAAAATGCATCAAACAAAGGTCAATCTGATGGAATTCACATCCAGAGCTGCAGCACCAAATATTAGTCCTGGTATAGATAATCACATCAGTGCATCCCTAGAAGCGAGAACAAACCCAGGGAGTTTTTCTGTTGTTGGTTGTCCGGCTCATGAGCTGAGGAAGACCTAGAGACGTTTGTTCCTTTGTATTTTTCCTATAAACTCAATTTTTTTGAGCCGTACCTGGACATGTTGAAAAGGTATCCTTTGTATATTATGTACATTTTTCTACGAAACCGTTCGTGTAACAAACATGCTGGCCAAATTACCAAGACTAGAGCAGCAGCACTAATGAATTACTCCACGATGTAGGATATCAGCCATTGAATTGACAGGTTTACAGCTGCTGCTCTTTACAGCCCTTCTTCTCGTTTACCGTACGGGCAGCGGAAGCACCGGCCGTGGCGTGTGACGAGGGACGATTGAACAGATTTCTGTTACAGTCACTGGTTTGCACTGTGAAATATGTGGGACCAATAGACGAAATATTATCGTCCTACATTTCTACAATATATACATTTCTGTATGGACTTGGTCTATGATAAAAGGTAAACAAGCTTTCCTGATTACTGATTTAAGAGATTGTGTATTCTGTAATGTTCCTTTAAAGTGTTATGTCTCGTTGTTCATACGGATCTTAAGCGTTGCTTTGTGATGTTCACAAACTACCTTGACGATTGCACTAAATCACATTATCACATGAATAAATGAACGCTTTGAAATCGTTTTAGATACGACTGCCATTTCTGGATAAGGAATATGTAGTTGGGTGTGTGCGTGCCTTCTGTTCATAAACTTGTAAGGGTCAAATGTCCTCACAAGGATAGGAAAACCTGGCAGTTTTGAGGACTCTTTTATTGTTTTAGTAAAAAAAAACTTTGCAATTTTTTTACATTCCAAAAATCAAAAGAGCCGAAATATTTGCTTTCTGGGATTAGGGTTATGGTTAGATGTAGCATTAGTCAGCTCCAGTAATCATTAGGTCAATGGAAAGTCATGTGTTGTCTCTGCGGTCTGAATTCGGATTAATAGTAAATAAAAAGAATAATTTAATGCACATTTAAACTCAACTTTCTCCGCAATGTATCACCAGCTGAAGAGTCTTTGCACAAATGCCTGCGCAGATTGGCACAGACTGTGAGTGGGCACTGGAGAGGAAAGCTGAAACCCCTCCTCACACACCCCTCCCGACCCCTCTCAACGGCCGGCCATTCGTCTGAAAGTCAAAGTCTACCGGACATGACCATAAACGACCAGGCGGTGAAATAACCCGCTCCCGCCCACGTTTCACAACCCGCAAGCAAACCAGAGCAGCCCTGAGACAAAAACAAACCCTGCGCAAATGCGAGTTCAGTTATGCCTTTTCATTTTGCAGTGTTCGCATTAGAAACAAGATCATCGTTATTCGCTGCAAACTTGAAAACAGTCTCATTGATTTGCTTTCTTTATCTATGCCAGGCTATAGATGGAAGAACTGTACAGCAGAGTAAGATTTATACTGGGATGAATTGGTCTTTGGGGACCATTTGAGTACCTGGCAGTGTCAGTGCACACAGAACCCTGGATTACCTGACTGAATGGAGAGGACAGACACCAGAAATGGTTACGCCAACACTGGGCAAGCTTTCCAGGTACACATTTAAGAGAACTGAACCATCCCAATACTGTGTATAATTTACAAGGGCCCATGAACATACATCATGTCCAGTTCCGGTTCTGGTTCTGCTACTTTAGCAGCCACGATAAGATCTGTAACTGTAACTTCACTTCGGCCTGGGTCCTTTCTCTGTGGAGTCTGCATGTCCTCCCCGTGTCTGCATGGGTTTACTCGGGGTACTCCGGTTTCCTGCTACTATCCAAAGACTTGCATGTTAAGTTGATTGGCGTTTCCAAAGTGGCCCTTAGTGTGTGACTGTGTGTGTGTGTGTGTGTGTGTGTGTGTGTGTGTGTGTGTGTTTGCCCTAGGGTGGATTGGCACCCCATCTAGGGTTTTTCCTGGCCTTGTGCCCAGAGTTGTCAGTTGGGCACTGGCGAGCCCTCGTGGATGCAGCGTTAGATAATGGATGTACGGTCGGACGTTTTAAACCAAATGAAGACCACAGCTCAGCATAAAACAAAGCTCAAGTTCAAGCTCAAACCCAAGTTCTTTAAGCAGGAGGATTCACCCGTTGCTCTTCCGTTTATAAACACTTATCGGAGTAACCACATCAGACGAAACGAGTGCACCACATTGCACACACCACCGAGCAAATCGGGGATCCAGATGGTTGCGGTGAGGTACGCCGGAGGACGAAAAGGCATCTCTCATCACTCCGGGCCATGTGTCAAGCAGACAAGTGTTTGATGCTCGGCCCTGTGGGGAATCCAGGCGACATCTGCATTAAATCACGAGGCGCATGTTGTACGGGAGGGACCTTAGGGGACAGCATGGCATCACAGAACCCAGTGTGAGCTGTGACATTTGCTGTGGGGTACATCAGGCTGATTTGCCTTTCTGTGGCTGCCCCAGACCTATCTGGCGACAGATTGAAGGGATGGGGGCTGTGTGCGATTGGCCCTGGCTCAAAGAACAGAGTGTGTGAGCAAGTTCCTGTCACCCAGGCAGAAAGGAACAGAATAAACTGGAGGCAAAGAGGTGAGACGGCTCTCAGGAAAGATTTTAGAGAAGGCGCTAACGAGCTCTCCTGGAAGCAGAACGAAGAACGAGGTGTGCTAGAGACTCAGAGTACTCAAATCAGTGACTCAGATACACCTCGATGGCTTATTTGACGTCTTTAAGGGAGTGTGGATGCTCGTTTCATTCGCAATGCCGTGACAGAATGAATGTTCTCGGTGGATACAGCAGCCTTTTAAGTCCACATCGAATTGATTTTCAGCTTCATCGACTACGAGATTAAAAGCAGTTTACTCTTCAGAGAAACTGCATCTGCATTTTTAACTGCAATACAAATAAAACGGAAAGGTCCGAACGTGGGTCGTTGTAAGAGCAATGCCTTTCGGTCATTCCTTGGTTTATTTGATTAAGAAGCAAAAAGAATCAAATAACATAGTTATTAACGAGTTGTTTCTTCAACCATTATTAGGATTTCATTTGAAAATCGCTTTCATTCCAGGTAGCCAAACAGTTTAACATTATAAGAAGAAACCATGTTACAGAGATCTGATATACGACCGCTTAGGGCGTGTTTAAGGTGGTAGGAACTTCAGGCTCCTGCAGATGGCGTTGCACAAGGATGATCAGGCTATAAATACCTGTAGGGTGTGTGATGGTGTAGGTGTAGGTCATAAGGGTCTCCCAGTCTACAGTTAAATCTTGTCCGAGTTTGTGGAGGTATCACATGCTGTTACACACCTTTTAGTCACGTGACTAATGATTTATTTTTTTAATGATTTCTGTGTGGAGTCTGCAGGTCCTCCCTGTGTCTGCGTGGGTTTACTCCGGGTACTCCGGTTTCCTCCCACGGTCCAAAGACATGCGTGCTAGGTTAATTGGTGTCGCTAAAAGTGGCCCTTAGTGTGTGACTGTGTGTGTGCCCTACGACGGATTGGCGCCCCGTCTAGGGTTGTTCCTGCCCTTGTGCCCAGAGATGCGGGGTGGGCAGCCGACCCCGTGCTTATTAAGCGGAGAATAATGAATGAATAACAGAAGTTGACATTATTCATGCGTGGAATGTATTAAACTTATATTTTAATAGACACGGGGCATGTGAGCATGAAGGATTATATATACAGCTATATACAGTGCGTTCACAAAGTCTTTACCTTTCACCTTTGAGATGTTTCTACACCTCGATTGGATCCTCCTGTGTTAAATTCTGCTGAAAATAAAAACTAAGTAATCAGGGGGTGAAGGGCCTTTGTTAAGAAAGAGAACCAACCTGAGAACCAAATGGTGACTGTGACTGAGATCCAAAGATCCCGAGTGCAGATGGAAGAAACTCGCCAGAAGTTCAACCATCACTGCAACACTAAACCATTCTGGGCTTAAAGCCCAGATTTCTAAAATGATGATCATTTTCCCACTATCATGTCATGCCGTTCCCGGGTCATGTCTGAGTAAACCTCAGGATCACACCAAAAAACCCTAAAAAAAAACGGCAGCGACTGATACTTTAACAAACACAGCCTCAAATTAGGTCATTACGTTTTATAGGAATATTGTCTCATAAACTGCAACTGAAACAAGTGGGTGTATGGAAATGGATGGATCTCTCAATTAAAAAGTGTTTTTGTTGCCCGCGGCAGACCTGCAACACCAAACTTGATGAGCAGCATCACTGCCAACATTTCATGCTAATGACATGCAAGCAGATACCTGCTCTGAGAAAGGCATGCCCGTTCCGTTAGCTGCCAGCCTCAGAAACGGCAACGCACGTATGGAAATTCTAATTCACGTATTTGTATTCATTGGAATTTCCAAAGCTGCCAGGGTCACGTGCCTTCGGTGCCAAACACCCTTTCAACAATCCGCGTCATACCATTACAGAGACGCTTAAAAATTTGGCCCCGGTCGAAGTCCCTCAGGTATTTATGTTTGCCCATTCCTCCCACATCTAACACCAGTCTACGAGCAGTGACCGATCACTTACTGGATTTTTCCTTTCGAGCTAAGCTGCTAATGCTGCACTTGGTGTCAATGGTTCAAGTGTGGTCTGTGAGCAGACTCCATATTCTTTACCAGAACTAACTACATATTCTGTTTTCTCTCCCAGCTCGTGCTACGATGCCCGTTCCAGCCCACACAGCGGGAGCTGCTGTCCCTCTGGTTTAGCTCTGCTCAAGCTGTTCTTTTGCCGAGAGACTCCGTGCTCTGAACAACAACTAACTGCATATTCTGTTTTCTCTCCGAGCTCGTGTTATGGTGCCAGTTTCACCACACGCTAAAATGTGCCTCCATTCTAGCTGCTCTCTCGTCATCAGATCACCCCACCGTTACCCAAACCGCATCAGAACCCAGTAACTCCCTCCCTCTTCTGGTTGACAGGGGATGCCATGCCAATAAAAATCCCTGCAGAGCACACGGGACTCTGAAGTGATTTTGTGTCCATGAGACGGGACTAAATAAATCATTTTCACTATTGCCTGTTATGGTTTATATTCTCTGTTCTATCACGCTGTACCTTATATTACAGTAGAACCTCGGAACTCGAGCATAATCGTGGCAGAGGGCTGTCTGATCTCCAATTTGTTCGAGGTCGAAATAAGATCAAGTCGAATAAATCCCCAAATGATTTTTCTTATGCCTGTTTTCATATTTAATGAAGGATTAAAAGCCATAATAATTCATAAATGACACAAAATAACTGAAAATCAAGTGACACCGTGCCCCCAAGGTCACAGCCGTATAGTTTTATAGCCGTAGAGTTTTTCCTTACCACTGTCGCCCTAGGTTTGCTCAGTTTGAGACTGGCCCTAGATAATAGAAAATAATATAAAACTGCACAGCTGCTTTGAGACAATGCTCTATTGTAAAAGAAAAAGTGCTAGCGCAATAAATCTGACTCTGACTTACTTCTGATCTGAGGGCGATCATAATGCTTTGCCTCATCTGTATTCACCCCGTGATACCGAAAATTCATATCCATCAGTCGCTGTTTCATAACGCAAAATTCGTGCGGCGCTACTTGGCACTTTCTCGTTCGTTGCTTTGTGGTCAGCGGAAACTTTACCGTATCGAAGGAGCACAACAGCTTCGGGATGCCAAAGCCACAAGCAGCAGATCAAACGACGCATGTTTGCGTTTGACACTATGAAACTTGCATGAACCAAGAACAGCATGGAGAAACTTTCTGGATTTTCAACCAGCAGGCTTGATAACAGACCTGAGGTCGGGCCTTACCTCAGAGTACACCTTGGGGCCAAGAGTCTGGGAACCGAACATCCATGTGTAATAGATGGACATTCATGAACACATTAACATGGCCTTTCACGTCCTCGGAAGGTATTAGACGGAATTGTTTGTTTGTTTGTTTGGCTTCTTTGACACCGCTTATCGGCATCGGTGGCCATCCAGCGACACACACACAAGGTTACATTCATACACAAGTTCATCTCAAGCCTAGTCATACATACACATACATAAGTCAATGACTATTTAGTGACACCAATTCACCTAACGTGCATGTCTTTAGACTGTGGGAGGAAGCCGGAGTACCCGGAGTAAACCCACGCAGACACGGGGAGGACCCAGGCCGCTCCGCCATCCTGGGATTGAACCCGGGACCTTCTTGCTGTGAGGCAGCGGTGCTACCCCACCGAGCCACTGTGCCGCCTAGATGGAACTGAGGTAAGGATTCCGAAAAAAAAAGGAAATTAGTAAATTACAACTGAACTTAGCTGTGAACTGTAACAACCTTCCGTAACAATCCAGAGCTTTAACCTCTGAGCCACCACCGCCCCTGAAGAGGACGTTCCTACCCCTGTTGATAATCTGTTGATAACTCAGCCACTGGACGTTTTGGATGCAAACCTTGCAGCAATAGAATTACAGCTTTGATGGCTCGGGGGACAACAGATTCTGACCGCCCCCATGGCCCTGATCAAGGTAAGTAGGTGTTAAAACGGAACGGATTCTCCTGTAACAGTTATGTCGACTCTCGAATGCTCAAAGGGCGTTTCGGTGATTGATCTACTGTACGATCACACTGTAGCTGTAAATTCTTTTTACAAGCCTTAAGGGCTGTCTCCGAGCTACTGAAAGTGCTTCTCGTGTTTGAATGTGCCATAAAAGGTGTCCAAATCACGCGGAAAACCCTTTTCTGCTCTGATGCGGAGGCTCTGGGCATCCCACCGGTTCAGCTCCGATAACGATCACTTGTAAATGAACGTCTACAAAAATTCCCTTTACCTCAAACACGGTTCCTTCAGCCCGAACGCGTCGCAGCATGTGAGATGGAGGAGGAGATGGAGGAGGAGGAGGAGGAGGAGGAGGAGGAGAAGGAGGACTCGACTGCAGGAGATCAACAATAAGAGTTTAATTAGTGCCATCTTAGAAAAGATGTTTAAAAAAAAGGCTACGGTGCAAAGTGTAATCGGGTTTAACCCGCACTGAACAAAGACACCTGATTTAGCAGAAGTAAATCCACCTTTTCACAACATAACAGGCCTGGATCTTTGTTGGAGCAACGAGTCTCCTTAGAACAGACCACTCCGTGGCTGCAGATCCTCTCTTCTACAACTAACCCCAAAGATTTTCAGTGTGGTTTTAAGTAAGAAGACTGGGACGGCCATATTAAATGCTTACTGAAACGTTTATAGGGATTTGGACCTACGTTTGGGATTGTTTTCCATTGATTGTTTTCCAGGAATGGGCAAGTGTAAATCAGGAATCAAATCTGAGCAAGACGACACACACAGAGACAATCAAGTCCTGCTTATTTCAGCCAAGGCCATGAAGGATCCAGAGCCTACGGGGCATTGGTACACCTTGGGCAGAACAGCAAACCAAACTTCACGCTGCATGCCCAGCCAGGGGGTTGAACCCAGGTCCCTGGGAAGTGCTTTTTCCCCAGCAGCTGGCTCTTGCCTTCAAGGCACGGGATCTGACTGACTTAACGTTAACCTACTTAAACCTTAAAGGGGTAATTAAGGCAAATGATGTTAGTCTAAGAGGTTCGGATCATATTATGTTCCAGAATTTCTTTTCATCTGTCTGGTTTCCATTCAGATCAATTTTCCTCTCTTTTGGATTTGGAACAGAATGCTGGACTCGCCTGAGACTGTGGTCAACCAATTTCCGTGCATCGCAATATTTGAGGTTCCTGAATGTGCTTTTGTGCCTTTGCTGTGTGGAAACCAAACACCACGCTGCTCGCTAGGAACGTGCCTCAGGGTCAATCGACAGGATTTGGGCTGCTTTAAAAGCGGCTCTCGATAATTAATACTTCTACAGAGGCTGAAAAATGTAGGATTATTGCCGTCCAGTTTTTGGACTGTGGGAAAAGGCCCGGAGTACCCGGAGTAAACCCACACAGACACGGGGAGGACATGCAGTGGACATGCAGTGAGGCAGCGGTGCTACCCACCGAGCCACTGTGCTACCCCCGACTATATGTCCTTTTTAAAAAGCTTTTTTCCATTATCTTTCGCCCAGTTTACTGTCCAGCTTCCCAAAAACATCTCTGTTTCTGTTTCTTCAATAAGAACCATTTCTTGGGATGCCACAGACAGACTATGAACTTTAAACCTGCACTGATAGGACTGCCTTAGTCGCCGCTCCATTGCTCACAAACCTCCTGGATACTGGTTTATACTGGTCTAACAAACACAGTACAATGGTAGGTAATTCAAACGCATGGCCAACAGCGTGGCTCTGAAACACTTCTTGGACTCCTGATTCGTTTTTCTTGCTTGCATCTTCTGTGTAGTCAATGAGGGACGGTTCGAATTTTTTGCTGAATGTAACTGCGTTCAGAGGGAGATGGACTCAAGGTCAAACATCTGGCAAACATCTGTGACAGCCCAGCTGATAAAGTGCATATGAACTGGAAGTGTTCTTGGTGCAAACTAATCCTAGCTGAATACGGAGCTTGATAGATAACCTGACACCTGGCTAGCATTTCCTGGACGTGCGTGTGTGTGTGTGTGTGTGTGTGGCTGTGAGCTGATACATCATTATGACAACCAAATGTTCCCACGAGGATGCAAAGGGTTGAGATTTATTTTTACTTTGTGGGGACATTTCGAATTAAATCAACGTATATATCAATGCACAAAGGTAAAATCATTCAGCAGAACTTTATTATATTTAAAGGTGACTTTAAAGAGCTGACTTTTACTTCTCCAGTGGGGAGTCCAATCAATTTTCTGTGCTTTTTTTTCCATTCTTGGGCTTTTTTTTTCTGAAAGAATATTTCTCTAAAACATACTTTAGTCTGAAAACCAACCTAATTTAGTGGGAAGTAGACGTTAAATACTTATCTTTTACTTATTAAACGAGTGGACTTGAATGAATTTTATTTTTCAATGACTTTTAGTGAGCAGATTGTTGTTCAAAGCATTTTTTCACTGCACGTTGACCTGCGTCTTACTATGCATGCGGGGGGGGGGGGAATAGGAGCATCTTCTGTAACAAACGATGAGAAGCACCTGTTTTGGCCGAAGCCCCTCACAAATGCTTAAACTCCATAACTCCATCTCTATGGCCTGATTTCTACAGAAATAAACCTTTCAGATTAATGTATTCCTGAGACAGTGTTCACACAATTTTTATGATGTCAACCAACTGTACAGTTTAGCCACCTATACTTTATGACAGAACGTCTGAGCCGACAAAGATTGGTTAAAAACAGAGTGCTTTTTCGGGCCAGACATTAGGTTTACAGTCTTCTCTTGTACTGAAGGCAAAAATATGCTAATGAATGAACTCACACGGTTATCAACTACACTCTTCACAAAATCTAGGAGATTCCCCCAAATGAAATATCCCCCAGTTTAGGTGCGCAGAATGCAAAATGGCACAATGATAAGCCAGTCACCACCACATCCTTTCTACTTTTATAAACACAGTATAAAGTTATACCTACCTCTCTGTCTCTGAGGTCCTACCTGGCAGGGCTGCTCCTATCACCTGCTAAAATAATAATGATGCATAACATATGAGTAGTGAGGAAAACATTTAGGGCTTTGTTTAGTATTAAAATGACTATTATTTTTGGGTTTGTTGAGGGATTGTTGGGCAACGGACTGTTTTTTATCTCTGACTTACACTTTGACTGGCAAAGAAGCTTTAAATGTCCACCTTTCGTTAAGGTGTTGCCGTCTCGTTTGGGCAGATCATCAAATGAACCTGCCAAACTCTAACGCGAACGAAAGCCCAGGGTTGAAGTTACTATCCAGGGTTTAACAGCCTCTGGAAACGTTTGAAAAAAATAAAACGCGAATCAAAAGTAGACGTGACTCTGGTGTCCCCGTTTAGTGTTTATTAAAGTCAGGTGTACCTACGGCAGTGGTGAAGCGGCTAACTGACGTCATCACCTAATTTGCATAAGGGTCCGTTTGCATGTAAGGGAGGAATAACGGCGAGAGAGACAAAATGCACGTTTAAAAAAAAAACGCCCTAAACACGTTTAGAACTGCAAATGAAATTTCTTGTATTGATTCTTGGTTTGTTATTTAATTTTTTGTCATTGAAGTAGGCCATCAATAGGCTAAAATAAACATGACTTTAATGCGTTATCGGACCCACATTATATAAATTAATTTTGTCCTGTATTGTTAAAAGTTAGAATGTCAAATTTAATCAAAAGATTGTTATGTGGTGCGGAACTTTTATCTTTTATCCGGACTTGGGACCGGCAAAGTGACCTGAAAAGAGAGCATGGCAGAATTACTTTTTACTATTTTTTACTTTTTACATCACACTGAAGAAACATTTCCATCTGGCTCTGAGCCAGGGTGGAATCAGCGGCAGCTTTGGCTTTGAGCATGCGCAATTCATTTGTAGTCCGGAAGCGAAATTTTGAGGCTCTTCTGCTCTTGCAGATACTCTACTGTGAGAGTAGCGAGTGCTTTAGGACGCTGGAGGGGATCACGGGGGTGGTGTTGAAGCTGGACAGCAATTGCAGAACGATGTGCGCTTTCACGCCCGAGTCTCCAAAAGTCACGGAGCATTAACTACACACTAACGGACCGTTATAATAATAATTCAGTGACAACCGGATAGAGTCACTACCCAATTCTATCCCCGTGCGCCAAAATATTTAAACGCTCTTCATCTTTTAAGGCTGTTCTCCTTCGTGACGTAACCGTATAAATCGCTGTTCCTTGCTTTAATATCATGTGTTCATTCATTCATTATATTCCACTTAATCCACACGGGGGTCGCGGTCCAGCCGGTGTCCACCAGGCAACTCTGGGTGTAAGGGCAGGAACAACCCTAGACGGGGCGCCAATCCATCGTAGGGCACACACAGAAAGTCACACACTAAGGGCCACTTTAGAGACACCGGTTAACCTAACACACACACGTGTCTTTGGACTGTGGGAGGAAACCGGAATACCCGGAGTAAACCCACGCAACTTCCGTCCAAGTAACTTCCGTCCTCCTTACTGGAGCATTTAAACGCATAAGCTGTGTCCCAGTTCAGCCTCTGAAAAATGCCTTGGGACGCCGCCCCACTTGGCACGCTAGATAACGGTTCAACAGCACACGCAGGCGTTTCTAACGATAACGATAAAGCTCCTTGCGGCCCCTCTAGGCGTTCTTTGGATGGCGCCCCGCCCACAGATACGCGAGACCTGACCATCGCTGAGTTAGTAGTACAAAGCAGCTAAAGGGCCAGGGTTTGTTATGCTTGATCTCACATACAGCATGCTGGGATTGTGCCTCAGGTCTCGTACTGCTAACAGAAAAAAAAAAACGTTTCACTGCGTGGAATGGATAATGACTGCCGCGGTAAGCCGGAGAGCTTATTATTGGGCTGGAAAAGAAAGCATAAAGAAGTAGAGAATTCTTTCAAAATTGACATGTCGGTAGAAAGGGCGAGATGGAGGTCATTCTTGTTTTCAATCGGACGTCCCAAGTCGTTATTAGTGTTAGTGTCAAATTTCAAACAATACAAATAGTTTGTAACCTCCTGGATTTGTGTGACCTCCCAGAGAAAGTTGCACTGGCACTGTGTTTAATTGAGAAACACATTTTCCCCCAACGACCGCATACCGATACAGCCAACTCACCAGACGAGTCATGCTGGTTTTAAACCCTCTGCCAAAAAAACAAAATGTGAATTTGCATGTTTGCTCCTGAAGCTCATCCTTTAAGCTACATGCTTCGAACAAGCCAAGACAGTCCCAAAAGACAATCGCTCATTCAGTGCGAACCACAGGACTGTAGAGTTAGTACATCTACTTTTTCGGCTCCTGCAGGGAGGCTGCCGAGCGTTTCCCGACACGTAATATTTTTTAAAAGAAACGTTGCCAAGGCAGTAATGGGATTTGTGTTGATGGATGCTCTGTCGGGTGATAAAATGGGAAAAACAAACCCAGCCTTATTTACCAACGGTCATGTTGTCTATCACAGCGCAGAGATCCTCGTGGGAAAACCGGCTCGTTAGGAAACCAAGACTAAATCTCAAAAATGGGATTCAGCGCAAACGTGTCGTCGCTTTTTAAAGCGTTACAGCCGTTCGCCGTGGTAACATCGGGTGGCGTTTCTACTTGAGAGTGCAACGCCACGGGGAAAACTCTGCAAATTTGTTACACAAGCCACTCCTAAGAAGCATGTTATTAAACAGCAGGAAGCTTGACCCCAGGGCAGACTGTCTCTGGAGGCCCTGAAGAGGCAGGTCTGTTGATTGAAGGAGGCTGTAAAAAGTTAACAGTAACCAAGAGGCTTCAACGTTTCTTCACAGATCCACAAAGCCAAGATCGGGAATGAAACGTTTCCCATTCGCCAGCTTCGACAGTGGACACACTTCCTCGCGAACACTCTGTCTAAATTCCTCAGGTGTTTGCAAAATAAATAGTGACTATCGATGACAAAATGAAGACGATTTATTGACCACCGCTAGTGACTGATGCTCTAGCCGGACAGTATTTGACTCGTTTAAAAGAGTACTATTACATTCTTATGATATTATTCGTCCAGATTTACAGCACTGTCGTGATATTTACATTGTTTTGGTAAGATTATTCAAGTAGGATCTACTAAACAAGGGTCTCTGTCATTTCTATCCATTTAGTCCATTATTGTCTCAGCAGAGAGATGAGTGCCGAAGGCGTGTTCGGATTTAATAAGTCTTAAATGAGCCAAAAAATGGAAGCGGTATGATGTTTTTGCCAGACTTCCCACCCCTGCCTTATGTAGTACCACATTTAGGCCCTGTCACCCTGTATCACGCTTTGGAGACGTCCTTCCTCGGGGGTTATTTTTGTCCATCAATATTTTATCCACCCAGCACCTTGCTTAACAGTAAACATTGCTTCATGGCAACACTAGCGTTCCAACCAGATGTAGGCCTGTGTTTATTTTTGAGGTTGTAATTTGGGGATACCTAGTTATGCACCTGTCTGGGACTGTCTGGGCTCTTTGGAGCTCTGTTATTCGCCTCATGTTGCATTCAGCTCGCACGCAAGAGCTAATTGGCCGGGGGTTTTGAAACTGCAGTACGAGGACGGGAAGGAGTTTTTCTTAAAATTCTTAAATGGTCATCCTCTGTCGCCCATGCTGCTCCCATTACGATGTGTCTGGTGAAAACGTAATCCTCCCCAGCTGAGAGTTTATATGAACGGCAGTTCGATCCACCGTAGGCCAACAAGTCCGTGCACCTCGCACAACGCCTCCGTTTCCTCTGTGAAGCTGAGGGCACGGGACTAGATCCAGGGCGAATTCCGAAACATCAGTCAGACTCCCTGCACCTCTGCGGTAGACCACAATCCTTACGGACCGAAATAAAGCCTAAAGGAGGCATTTAACATCTGAGCCTCGGGTTTGGCATTGACTTAATACATTGAGATATCATTTAAAAGCAGACAGAGGTTCGGTACAGATCTTGTAGGTCTAGGACAAGGTGACTCGCTTACAGATCAGAGACGAAGGCATGGAAGCGGAGTTCAAAGAATAGCGTTAGGCTTTCGCATCTTTTTTTTTTTTTTTTAGAAATTCCACAGTTAATATTCGGAACGTCCTTCTGGGTCAGTACCTGTAACGTTGAGGCAGCACAATACGTCTGTCCACAAAATGAGATCCCATCGCCGAAGCCAAAACCATTCAAAAGTGAACCTAATAAGACACAAATCCTGTATTTAGTGAACACGCTGATCAATGGCCCTTAGCGTTAATGTGTCTGTGGCTGCCAATCAGACTTGCTCAAGAGTGGCGCTCCCTCCACCACGCTTAACAGTTGGTCTGAGGTTTCTGACGCTGAGAAAAAAAAAAATCATGGTTTGGGTGATTTGTATCAGAAGCATTCTGGAGCACATGTGAATTTTAGAGCAGAGTAGTTATCTTTGGTCCAGTTACAGTGGCGTTCACTCACTCACTTTGGACTTAACGCAACACAACGCAACCTGCGGATCCAACTCATGCCATTGGAGTCTGGAAGGCAACCGAAGTACGAGTTTCTGGAGAAAACCCACACGGATACAAAGAGTGGACTCCGCACAAGCAGTGACAGACCCCATGTCTCCGAAGCTGTGAGGGGCCAATGCTAACCGCTGTGCCACCGTACTTTATTTTCTCAGTTTGCATTACTGGGTATGACCCAGAGCTTCGCTTGGTACCCCAGAGTTTTTATACGGGGTGCTACCCCCAAGGTTTGCTGCATACCTTTTAGAGTCTGGACTGGCTAGAAAGAACTGTGTGTTCATTAGAGACGTGATTGCGTGCTTTTAGTTTGGCACGTTCCTGTGTCTCGAGACCAGATCACACTTTCTGACTAAGTAATACAGAAATGTGAGTAAGCAGTCATTCAGTTTGAACAGGAAAAGGAAAAGGAAAAGGTTTCTGGGACTGACTTTGGAGAACTGTTTGCATCAGTATGCGAGTATAAATAAAAAATTAGATATATACATATAAAGATATATATAATTGCTCTGCTTTCGCTGAAGGAACTACACAGTGCTTAAAAGGTGAAGATCTGGTCTCAATACTTTCGGCCCCAATGATTTATCACTCTAATAAAAATGATCAACCGTATCGACTCTTTAAACTGTGCTTGTAAGTTAAGCGGTTCAAGCTGTATTGAATCTCAGAAATGTGCGGAGGAAGAAACAAAGGGAGAACGACATACACGACACTAGATAAATATTCCGACAGTGATGTAACGTCCATCGTTGCACAAATGAAAGATCGTATATGATTACAATAGGAAAACCGCATATGTGGTACGAACCCCGTTTATTAGCGTAACGTGTAGCGTGTGTTACGCCGAGCGTTACTGCGCCTGCATCGCTAAGTGCCGTTTAATGACAAGCGCCAGGCCGGAGCGTAGAACGAGAAACGGATCTGTTAGGTCTTAGTACGGCTCTGTGACGTTACCAGAATCGTGTCTGATCTGGAGGGCAAAGGTTAGTCCTTGTTCTCGTGATTATCGGTAGTACAGCAGCCAAGCGCAGGCTAATAATGATCCTCGGTCCTTACCGGGGACAAGTCAGAAAGCGACTTATAGCTTTGTGTTAAATACTCTCCTATCAAATTACACTCGTTCAATGTGTCCCCGCAAAACCTGCTTTGTGTCTTTTGTCTCTCCGGCTTAACCTCCTCGGATAATAAAGTTCCTCCTCTTTGTCCTCCTATTCAGGCGGAGGTAAGCTCTTTTCCTTTAAGTCCAGGTGTCAAGACAGCAGAATGCATGGGCGGGACAATTCCAACGTGGCATAGCGCTCCCCAAACAGATGGTCACGCTGACCTATCCCTTAAGCCAAAGAAAGACAAAACAAGAAAGCAAACCCATTAGTTTAAAAAAAAACAAAAAAAAAAAAAAACAGACGTTTCATGATATAAGGGGAAAAAAGGAACTGCATGATGGCGATTAAAATTACCTTTCGCTGCAGAATCTTTCGCACGCAGAATCGCTCTGGAGGCTGCACTCGCACCTCCGCGTAACCCTCCGGGCCGCTACGGAGCGCCTCGCCCGCTGTGAGCCTCTGTAACTCGACATGCCGTACGGGACCATGCGCCTGTCAACACAGCAAGGACAAGGGACACGTTCAGGCGAAAAAGAGAGATTAATAGAGAAGTAGATATTAGACAGACAGTGCTGTACGAAAGTCTTAGGTCACCATTGGAGTTGTTGTATTAGCAATGCTATAATGACCCCATATAAACACATCGTCAAGGGCTGGACCCAAAAAATGTCAAACTTGGATTCATCACTTCATAGTTCCCCGTTCCCGCTGATCAGCCTTTTTTCACCCATTAGTCCTCTCACCTTGTTCCCCTGCCAAAAAAAGAGGTTTCGGGTCTGCTACCCTTCAAAAAAGCATTCCCTATCAGGCTGTAGAAGGGTCAACTTGGAATCCCGATGAAGCTTCCAGATGCTGCTGTTGCTCGTGAGACTTTGCCCTTGAGTTGCTCTGAGCTTAATAAAATAAAATGAATAAAATATAGAAGCTCTTTTTAAGGCCGCGTAATAATTTCCTGTTCGTTTTCTTAAAAAAGACCGTTATGGACTGCTATGTGGTCATTATGCCCTGGTTACAAAACAATCTATATCCAATCTTCTGACGGTCTCAGACTTCTGCACAATCCTTAATCTGATCTTTTTTTTTTTTCCCGAACGTGTTTTTATCTTTTAGCTCCGAACCCACTCTGTGAGCACTAAAACCGTAAACAAGCACTTCTCGCCTTTCACAATCCCTTTAATCGCTTAATCGCCTGTGCGTGCGGCTTAATCTATTCTCTCGTATTCAGGCTGTACAAAACAAATGCGCTTGATTGAAATGTAACGTCTTATGCAACGGTTAGGGCGAGTATTGAGTCATGAGATGTTACAAAACACATCAGCAGATCAAATGAAAAAAAGGGTTCCAAGGTGCCTTTACAGCTTTGGCTGGTTTCTACGAATGGGTTTCAAAGCGTGCGGAAGACCAAGCTCTATCCGAGGCGAACGTACAAGGGGGAAAAACGAGCGAGGTGTCGTTTTGATAGAGCACTTACTCCGGCGTGTTGACCCAGATGATGTCCAGGTGGCAGTAGTACACACACTCTTTGTCTTTGTATGTGTAGCACGTGCAGCGCTTGGCTCGTCTCCGTGGGGAAAAGGCTCTGATGTCAGGGGCTCCACGGGCTCCTTCCTGGGGCACCTCCGAAGACCACATGCTCCGACTCGCATCTGACTGCGCCGCCTCGTCGGGCCTCTCGGGTTTCACCAGCGAACCACCTGAAGATTGAATTGAGGGTTTAAGGACATTTATGGAACAGACCACAAACTCCACGAGCTCACCCCCCACGCTTCTTCGCTTGTCACGGGACGCTCCCATGGTCCTCTGTTTACTGAGGCCCTTAAAACCGCTCAGCCGCACCTCCCCGTCCCCGATTTGGTGTCCTGGAGCTGAATGTTTTTATCTTTGTGGCCGCCCTGGCTTTCCTGTCATATTTTTACGCGGAGTTAAAAGTAAATCTTCCGAAATACGAGACCAAACTATGTTAACCAAAAACCACCTTTTTATGGACCAGCTTATGCAAGGCCACACCAAATTAAGCACTGGGCACCAGTTCTATGTTACTCACGTCCCTCCGGTGGAGTGAGAGGGGGAACAATTATTCAGGGCTTTAAAGCTCAAAAGGTTTTACTTTCTCCCAAATCTCTGCACTGAACTGTTACCCACACCCCTCACACCGTGCTATCTCTTAGAGGGACCCTTGGGCCCCTGAACAGTTTGTTTGGCTAAAGCAACTCTTAGATGCAGTGTGAACCTAAGTTTTGGTTTATTTTGGTTATCAGATAAAGAAGCAAGTTACAGGCCCCCGATAACCATTTACAAGCCAGTTTAAAGCAAAGGCAGTGCCAGTTTAAAGCAAAGGCAGTGTTAATCAGTATTAGGTTCCCAATCAATTTGAATCCTAGGAGGAAAAAGAACAACCTCTTGGGACTTCACAACAGGTTACAAAGCTGAAATCTCTAAACTCTTGAATCACACTATAGGCTTAATTGCGTATATTTGAACGGAGCCGTTCTCGCATTGCTTTTGAACAGACAGAAAGTTAGAGTAATTCCTTCGAAGAGGAAAAAGCGACCACCAAAAAGATGACATTTAATATGGAAAAAATGTCAAAAAAAACAGGCCTGGTAACCATTTTTGGGGAGGTAAATGCATTTTAACTGAATCAAAATCAGCAAAGGGAGGCTGTTACCGAACGCCCAAACCATATCGGATAGACACTGGGTGTCCCTCGTTAAGGCACTTCTCATTACAAACAATTAACAGAGAGATGGGCAACCAAATTTTACTTGGGGGCCAACCGGCAGCACGGAGCACAAGGCGGATCAACCCTGGATAAACCCCTAGTTCACAGAAACAGGCAGTCATGCCTTGAGATGAAGAAGTATATAAATAATGACATTTTTATAATATTATAATTACATTAAACCGGTCTGCCTAATATTCTCGTTTCCCCTCACACTGCCAACTCTCTGACCCCTGAAAGCACCACAGGACCTCTAAACTTGTCCAGTGGTATCTGGACCTGGTACCTCAGCATCAAATGCTATGTGATAGACTAGAAAGTACGAGCCGGTGCCACCATGGAGCGGACTTGTTTGCCCATCCCAGAGATGCTCGATTTGATTGAGATCTCGGGAAGCTCTTTCCACCCGTTTACAGACTTTATTATCACGTATTGAAATACTGAAATCTAAATTGAATATCTAAATTAAATACTGAATTGATTGTTTTAACTTATGACCGAACTATAGTATTAGTAGTACTGTTTTTAAATCACCCTTTATAATTAATTGTATGATACAACACTAACTATGTCCTAATTCTGAATGAGGTAATTATTAATAATCAATTATTTCGAACAGACTTCAACTTTTAGTTTTAACCCTAGTGCAAGTGCTGTATATGTTTATATGTTTATATTTCCAATATCGTCGTAAAGCGCGTAAAGCCAAAGAATTATGCATTAAAAAAAACTAAACCACCCCAGGACTACTCAGTTTTCACAATCTTATCACATTATCACCTCCACCCACCAGAAAATAAACAAACAAACAAAATAAAAAAAGCCGTGTACCGTTTGCTTGAGCGGCCGTCAGCCCGATTAATATCAAAACGCCCAAATCCAAGAGCGATGTCCGGGCCATGTTCGGTGTTACTCCAATATAGCGGCGACGAAAAAAAAAACTGTTTAGATTAGATCCAAAGTTGGACCAAAGTGCTGAATCAGCAGGCAGCCTGGAAAGGACACGTTCATGCAGAAGCACGGCATATTCCAGCGTTAAGGTGGATGTCCAGATGCGTTTTCAGGATGCGCTCGGGTGGGTTCGGTTTGGTGCGGAGAGGTTGAGGGACTGAAGCAGCGGCAGGATCGTTCTGTTGCTGCTGGTGGGGCTGATTTGCTGTCCTTTACCAGTGAGCCTTTATAAACTATTGAGCCTGTAGAGCACCACCTCCTCCTGTCCTCTCCCGTCTTCCCTTCCTCTTTCTCTCTTCACCAAACCTGGAGGGCAGTCACAAGGTGATACAAACATCATCTGCACATCTGGCTTATCAACCCAAATCAGCATATGCCACGTGAACAGAGAGTATGGTAAAGCTTTACCTCTATATAAGCCAAATAAGCAGGACGTCGGCATGTTCCCATAATCATTTTGACCTCGAATGGAAAAGCGAAAAGACATGGGACAGTGGTGGCCTAGCTGTTAAGGTACTGGGCTATGGACCAGAAGGTCCAGGATTGAGATCCCACCTCTGCCACAGTTGGGTCCCTGAGCAAGGCCCTCAACCCACAACTGCTCAGATTGTAAGACTGTATGAATTATAAGTCGCCCTTATCATTATAAGGCAATCTAAATGTAAAGAAAGGATGCCTCTTTGTTTGTGTGCTTGACGTGAGACGCTTGGGCCGGGACTCGAACGTGAGGCCAGCTAGCCACCCTTCGTCAAATTACGCTTCACGCTTGACCATATATCCCTGGTCTGTGTGGAGTTTGCATGTTCTCCCTGCGACTCCCTCAGACTGTGACTCTGGTTTCATCCCACATTCCAGAGTATCTCTAATGTCCCAGTCTGAGTGTGTGTGTGTGTGTGTGTGTGTGTGTGTGTGTGTGTGTGTGTGTGTGCACGTGTCCGGGACGGTTCCTGCCCTGTGCCCTGAGTGAGTGAGAGCGTGAGTGAGTGTGTAACAGAACTATTAATAAACGTTCCACCACTTGGAATCCCAGCTTGTTATATTTCTAAATGTAAAAGCACTTTAATTTACATTCACACTTGAGCTCTGGTGCCCAAACAGTGCCTTATGCTGTTTGGAGGCCTTGGGACAGCGCTGAATTTCCAGCAGTAAGTGTTTAATGCCTTGAAGTCCCAGTTTATTGCACTGCTATTCATGATAAAGCGTGTTTAGTTTACAGTACATCGATCAGTACCAGCAGTAAACGTCCTAGGAAAGGACTGGGCACTGGGAACCCCAAAGGGGACATGGGGAGACCTTCCCCTTATTTTCAAAGTAATACAACTCGAATCCTTTTCACTTCTCAAACAGCAACGACAACATAAAGACGTTGTGTGGCTTATCAGATGACTTGTTGGAGAAAGCCTGTAACAGAATGAATTTGGTTAGGACTGAAACAAGACCGGCATTTTTGGTCTCTTAAGCAAATCATAACACGAACCCACTTCACATTTGGAACTGTTTTCAGCTTATTAGTATGTACATTAATATAACCTACGTGTTTAACCAGTGCTAACGAACCGAAATGGCTAAAATATGATTGATATGATTTTTCACAAAGATATACACTATAGATGGTAACTTTTTCCTAAATATATTTAGAAAAGAAACGAAGAAGCCACGTATACTGTAATGTGCACCTGGCCCTCTGTGGGCACCAGAGGTCTCAGAACAACATCCCTGATTGGAAACTGTACAGACCACAACAACGAACTCGACTTAAGCGGTGCCAGTGAACCGGTCTGGTCTAAACAGTGGCAGTAAACTGACATGTAACTCCCCAACAGCCGGACTTCACCTGGCCAGAGTCAGGTTACGAACCGGAACGGCCCCGGCGTTACCAGTGCCGGATGGCGTCGTTTGGGGTTGGTTCATGAGTCTCAGCGCTGGTCGGGGTGAGGGCTGGGACAGACATGCCATTCCATAATAATTAATATCATTCAAATCCGATTTAAGCCATAGAAACAAATACTGAACTGAATACTGTCTGCATCGGTTTGGCCCGATGAAGAGGGGCTTGGGAGTAGCAGAACTTCTTTTTATTTGATTTCTGCACCCCTGGGAAAGCTATGTTGAGTATGAGAGTGAGGAATGTAATGCTGACAGATCCAGGGAGATTTAAAGGTTTGGATTGCTAAAATATGCAATTTCAGAGCTAGAACTGTTAAAATCTCATGAGACGGCGGGAGAAAGCGCGTCTTCTGGTAATGAACAATGGATTCGGGTAGCACACGAAGTACAATTCATGAACAAAAGTCTGTGGGCACTCATAATGCCACATTTATAGGTTTCTAATTCCAAATGTGTCCGATTATCGACCGTCCTTGAACAAAGTCCATAGTGAAAAAGATTGAGAAGATTGAGGCTGGCTTGCACAGAACCTGCAGCCCTCAGGTCCATCATCTTTAAAACGCACCGGATCGGTTACAGTGAGCCAGGACTTATTGTCTGACTTCGGAAGCAGTCATTTCGATAGCTGTTGCTTTTAATATAGTGCATGTGAACCTTTGCGTCTTTATTCTGTGTTAACCCTGTGCGCAAATAGCTGCAAAACAAAACTTTCAAGACAGAGGCCTGCGGACAAAATGAAAAAGCGTTTCTTGTGTTGCCCAGCTGCCGGAATGAGCTTGTTTAATACGTGGATATAATCAGGTAAGGAACTGTTGCGTGGCTTTACAAACACGTTTTTAATCACTACTCACCATACAGTTAGCGAATACCAATCCACAAGATATTACATGTTACACCCTATTGTTAACGAGGTCATAGGGATCAAACGTAAGTATGTGAGTCACTGTTTTGGCACATCTGACTGCAGTGTGTGACTGCTGAGAGCCCATCAAAGACCTGTGTCTTTGGTCTATTAAATTCAAATTCAAATTGATGTCTATACAGCGCTTTTTACAACGGTGCATCGGCTCAAAGCAGCTTTACAATCTTATATTATCTTTAAAGGCCAATCCCAAATTGAGCAAGCCTAGGGCGACAGTGGCGAGGAAAAACTCCCTGAATCAAGAAGGAAGAGACCTTGGGAGGACCAAGACTCAAAATAGGAACAAACCTCCATGGGTTCCTTAGATGTTAATTGAATAATTACTTCAAAATATATTAAAGTCATAGTCAAATTAAGTAAATAACACAATTTATATCAATAATAACGTTTAAATTAGTTATAAGATTCAAAAAAGATTTAAGTCAATGAGTCCTCAGCGGTAAGTTATTGGAGGCACATCGTCTCCTAATAATTAAATGATGGAGGGAGTTCCTGCACTCTGGAGGGACTGGTTACTGTTAAGGAAGACCAGTAGAGTGATGCTGAGGTTGAGGAACATCGAAGTGTGAGGTGCTGGAACATCACCCTAGGGGGGGGGGGTGTATTGGATGCCGTACAGCACCTCTATGCCCCCATTTCCGATCTTGGATCCAGGCTAGAGGCGGCCTAACAGGGTAACTAGGGCCTCTAGTCTAACGTGCTTTCTCTCTGATGCAGTATCATCACGTATATCGAATCTAACGACTGCTTCTTGGTGAGCTATTTCATCGTCAGTAAGTGTACATTACAAGTCTTCAGCCGTCAGTCCAAGAATGCTCCGGAGGAAAAAAAATGCTCCCTCTGTTCTATACTTTTTAATGCGTAATTCCTTTGACGAGACTGGCACAAATCCTGGGCACCAAATCAGCTTCTGCCTTTTCGCAGCTGGTTTTACTAGAAACGGTTTTGTTGCCAGACACCATAAACTGTTCGCTAATCAGCAGTAACGTTAAACGCACTGAGAGGTAAAATAAATAAATGCTCTTTTGATACGTACCTAAGCGTTGTTCACGTTGTTCCCTAATGGCAGTGTCTCACGGTGTTTCTCTGGCCTCCAGATTCTGTAGACGTCTTTCACAACCTTGCAAGGCAGTACCTTCTGTTAGCAACGATGAACTTACCTCTTCGGCCTAGTATTCAAAATATAGTCATTGACAAAAAGGAGTTAGAATCTAAAGACGCTGTATACGTTTTAATATAGTGTAATATAGTAATAATGATATCTGTATGTAAAAGGATATGTTTTTGGGGGAAACTGTACAATTGAAAAGAGGCTCTAGTCACCCTGTTGGGCCACCTCTAGCCTGGGTATAAGATGAAATCCGGGTTATACGTGGTGGCAGACAGGTGTTACAGATGTTATAACTGGGCCTGTAGATCCTACACACTCGTAGGCTGCTGAAAATGCCGTCCCAGGTGGTCGCCTGAATGCTCGTCTGGCAACCAGGCAGGCCAAGGAAGGGTTGCAACCTGGCGGAGACGTTCCTGTGAAAGCCTAGCTGTGCGGGCGAGCATTTCCCTGCTGATAACTGCCATTTGGAAGCAACACGCATGGTCACAGCGTGTCCTGCATATATCACTGAGCACTTAGTGTCCCTTGTATCACTGCTAGGAGTAACTGTTGTATGCAATGGTTCCCAGATCATCACCCCAACAGTTGGACCTAGAAAATAAGGGCAGGATGGAAGCGCTCACCACAAAGACTTCACACTCAAACCCAAACATCATCGGATCCCAAACAGAACCTGGTTTTATCGATGATACGGTTCCGTCCATAGCAGTCAAGGTTTCTGGTGCACAGAGTAGCTGAAAAGGAAGGCAGCAATGCGGTGTTTCTTTCTTAACACCAAATTTCTTGGATTGTAACTTGTTTCAGTTATGAGCAGGACTGACGGTAGGCCGGAACAGTCCGGTACTGTGGACCTAAAAGATTCAGTGGCTGTACACAGTAACCGAAAGAGAAAGCAGCTGCGGTATTCAAAACACAAGAACACAGAACTACTAACATCATCTTAGTAATTGCTAGGTTGCTCTGAATTGTTTCTGAACAACCGCGCTGTGGTTTGAGCCGTCCCAGATGGAGCCCAGCTGCCACTCTGCAGCTGACTGATATCCAGTCTCATGGGGTTTTGGCAGGCAGACATTCGTTGCAATGTCTCCCAAATAAAATGTGTAATAGATTAAGTGATATTTCATGATATTCTGTCATAGTCCAGCAACTAGGAAGTGAGACCGTTTTCATAAACTGAGCAAAACAGACACTAAACAACACAACAGCTCACACAGGGTTGCCAGATCCCACGAGGGTGAACATCTAGGTCAATGGAAACAAGCCCAAATATTGGCTTTAAAAAAAAAAAAAAAGAAAGAAAAGAAAGAAAGAAAGAAAGAAAAAGCCCAAGACAGGACACAAAGACCACAAAATGAAAATGTAAAATGAAATAATAATACTAAATATTTAAAATCATCATCAATCATTATATATTTTCCTTTTACCTTTAGAGGTTGATCAAAACCAAGTTGCAGGAATACTGGACATCCTGAGAGACAGGATCAGGGAGCACAAATTAGTAATGACTACTGGTGCTCTGATCGATCGGCCACTGATCACTATCGGCCGATTTCCGTATGTGATGGCCGTATGCCGATCAATGCCTTTCATTGCCTTTCACAAAAAAAAAAAAAAAAATCCCCCGCACTTTGCAGCCCGCAGAGGACCTGTGTGCAGTGTTGTGTCCCCGCCCCTTTCCTTTACACTTCGCAGGCATGCGGAGCCAGATCTTAAACAAACATGTCTGCCGTGTGGAACTTTTACACTGTCTGTGAGAGCGATGTAAAGTTTGTGTCCTGCTACAAAAAGAGCACCTCGCGGGGGAAGCACATTCACAGGCTTCAAGAGAACTAATTTAATACGTCGTCTGAAGAACGAGACTTGGCGGAGCATGGCGAGTTTTCGAGGCTCACTGCAGAGAATACATTTACATTTATATCATTTAGCAGAGGCCCTTATCCAGAGCGACTTACAATTAATACAGTCTTACTATCCAAGCTATTGCGGGTTAAGGGCCTTGCTCAGGGACCCAACTGTGGCAGCTTGTGGGAGGTTGGGATTTGAACCCTAGACCTTCTGGTCCATAGTCCAGCACCTTAACCGCTAGGCCACCGCAGTACCATTAAAAGAAGGCACCCGGTAAGTGATTGGTATCGAAATCAAAATTACTGATCTTGGTGGAAGATTGAAGCTCGAGCGTAGGGACCAAATCCTGAAACCAACGATTGCCCAGTCACCCAGCACCGTTTCGTAGATGTCTTAACATAAGAGGCTGAGGGTGTCTACGATGTTCCTAACAAAAGAAAACCCAAATGCATTTGTAATCAGACAAATTCCAGGATGCTTTAGTTAGCAGCGTCCTTCTGCTTGCAGAAAGTCCGAGAAACAAAAAAAGAGGCAGGATGGCTGACTGGAGTTACCTTGTACATCATGGGAATGCTGAGGCTCAAGCTTAAAATCTCATTCCTCCTTGATCCTGTTGGGAAATTAATCCTGAACCAAAACAGTTACACCAGAGCCCCTCTGCCCCTCCAGCATGGGGCATATGGAGGGCACTGAACTCCAGCCAGACTCTCACCGAGCAACTTTAAAGCGGAAAATGGACGCAGACCCTTTCTATCGCTCGTCTGTGGGGAAAAAAACATTACACAATCATTATGTTTTAATTGGATTTTTATTCTTACCACTGCAAGGTCCTAAAAGCAAAGGAAAGCTCCAAATCGAACGTTAACAGAGCGTGACACAAGTCACAAGGTTTTTGAAAAATAAACAATGTGGCCAGAAACGCCCAAACATCGCACCCTTATGTGCTTGGCCACTTTGTCATTCCAAAATCGTAGTCGTTAAGGCGGAGCTGCTTCCCCTTCCCTCCGGTTTTTATGAGCGTATACTATATCAGGGATTCCATTCAGCTGCATGGGCATTAATGAGCCGCGGCCCTGAACGTTTTATAACTGCACAAAAAACACTGGAATCGTCGAAACAGGAGGAGCCAAAGCCTTTTAAAACCGTTTTCTCTGCTGCAAAGTTGTTTTTTTTGTTTGTTTTTTTTTTTTTTTCATTTTAAAAACAACGCGTAAATTTAGAGAATAACAACAACAACAACGGTTGTCCATGGGTGGATTTGATCAGATGAGGCTCCTTGTGATACAAGAAGGAGAGCAACATCTGAACGGCTTTTGACTGAGAACGGAAAAGGTTGTGCACGAGCACTGAATGTTTTTACTTAATACGTGCCCCCTTTAACTCCTTCCATATATAAGCTTTGAACTCCTGTTCAAGTTTTGCCTCGTTTGAAGTGATTTCCCAGGGCTGAAAGCTTAAAGTTTTAGCGCTGGCCAAACTACTGTAAATAACCGCACACCTACCGAAGTGTGACACTTGTTTAACCTTCCACTGCCTTAGCGCCGTAATGAACACTTCAGTCAACTGATACAATCTAAGCGTGGCCTAAAGCTATTTTCTCAGCCAACCCGGAGTAATATGAGACTGTCAGTGTGAAGCATGTGAACACTACGTTACTGAAGCTCCTGCTGGGCCTGTAATACTACAACAACGATATTGTGTTGCACTAAAACAGTCGAATCCCCAACCGGCGGTACGCTTAATGAATGGAGCCTAGCTGTCATTTTTTAAACAGTGCAACTGCAGAAAATCTGACGGACGAGTTCACAAGCACCGGAGTAATTTGGGGGGGGGAGGGTACAGGGTTTATGCGCCGTAATCTGATTTCTACAGAAATGCAACATTCTGTTAACTTCAAAATGCAATATTAAGGCATCAAATTCTTCAGTTTCTCGAGCATATCAGGTTGGTTCCTTCTTTCAGATCTATAAGATTTGAAAGGGACGATGTTTAGTCCTAAATATATTTGAACCAAAGGCGCAAACAAGCTGCTGCTGCTTTGATGACCAGAAGGGGCGGGGCTTTATATAGTAGTACAGCAGAGCCAAAATGGAGGATTTGCTGCTGCTGTGCGTAAATGCAACATTTCCGATGCCAATATAACGAACCCTTAAACCTTTCCTCTTTCACAGCCCTCCTTTACGTCCGAAGCAGAAGTAAATCTACTAGCACTGGTCTGTGGCCTGCGGTTTATGGACTGTGGTGGCCTCGATGGTGAGGTTTCTGGAATATGGACCAGAACGGCCAGGATGCAAATCGTTGGGTTCTTGAGCAAAGCTCGTAACTCACGACGTGGCTTAACTGACCATTCACTGACTGCTTATCAACAAATACAAAGGTCTGATTACAGGAGGATGTTCATGAGTTCATGAGACCTCAGCTGCTGCTCACGTTTCTGATCCTATTTTAAAAAGCGAATCAGGAGAGTGCAGGTGGAAGGTACTAAGACGTTTTGTTCAAAATGGCTGAGAAGAGTTCCTGTGCTTCCTGTCCCTTTACACTCAGGTTATCTGTCCGAGTCAAGAGAGAATCTCGGGTGATGAATATCTTTCCCCAAAGGTGAGATACCGCGTGATCGGCAGGTGATCAACACGAAGCCTCGGCTGCAATTCGTTACCCGTGACGTACGACCTGCGTGGCCACCGGAGCAACCGATTTTTAATGATCTACCCCCTGCCGGTGTCGCTGACAAACGGGGTCAGACAGATTGTTTGTTTGGCCCTTTAGCCTTTCGAAACTTTTACTCTGACCGCACTGTACTACTGTTAGTCCTGCGAAAAGATTGAATAAAGACACCAAGTGAGGTGATGGGGAATACGCCAATATTCCCAGTTTCCCAGGGATTCCCAGGCATTCATCCACTTATTGATGGGTTCTCACACTGTTGTCCCCAGGGGCCAATTTCAGACCGTTATCTGATTAAGTGTTGAGTGTCCAGAGGAGCCCCATAGTCACGACGGCTCCTGGCTTTGACTTTAACGAGACATGGTAGAGACGAACCCCATCTGGAGTTTACTGCTCTCCGGAATCCCCTTCTTTCTGCCTTGCCTGAATACTCACACCTAAAACCTCCAGACTCTTGAAACTCCTGACTCCACTGCCAACTGAAGCCCACTTACGACTTAATTATATCAGAAAGCTATTATTATCTACTGAGCACATGCTCACTTGCCCTAAAGTGCTTACCCTACAGAACACAATGCTAGAGACAAACGAGAACTGACAAACCAAACCACAGCGAGACCTCCTTAACACTTACAGAGACCTATGACAGACACAAAACCATAAGCCTGGGACCCTGATTGCAACTGAAGAACCTAATTACGGTCCTGAAATAATGATTTCTGACCAGGTTCAAACACTTCTGAGAGACGACGTGAACTCAGTCATGGACATGAGTGAGCAAAGGTGAAACCCATAAGGTTCTTAGGTGACAGGTCCCTGAATCAGGCCTAGGGCAAGCCCCCCCGTATGCTCAAACGCATCACAGTAACATCGTTAACGGACCTCCCTGCTTGCGTCACAAACAGCAGCGTAGTAGCAGTAGCAGCTGCTATCTAAGCCTAGATCACTTCAAGTTAGGACACTATGGATTAAAAGAGCATCCTCGGCAAAGGCCGTTCACGATCGCCGGCAGCATTAATGCAGGAAAGTACACTGAGGTTTCTCCTTCCCTGGGACGTCCCCACGTTTTTTTTAGCATGGCGACGCAAATCAGAAAACGACTGGAATCTGCAAACCCCTTCTGGTCTTTCTTTGAGGAACGTTGCCTTAAAGAAGGAATGCCAAACATTTCCTCACTCGCTTGCTCTACCGCTTTTGCGCCAACCAAATCACAATCACTATCACCTGTTAACATCACTTAGCGTTTTTGTTTCTTTACCTTATTACTAGCCCTAAATGGACCGGCCCAACATTTGTTTTAATGCCTTGCAAGCCTGGAATGCAGAAATGGATGTTTATTTAAAAAATGAAACGAAACATTAGCAAAATACCTCGGGTTATAGTGTCCGAAATGAATAATCGTAAGTAAAAATAAGGAACACTGTGGGTTTTTTAACCTTTCTAAACCTTCTCCATACCATGCCAACTTTTTCATATTTGGGGTTGTATATTTTTTACCTGTCGAGCTGTACCGTCGAACGTTAAGAGTCATGCTCAAAGGAGGAACCAATTCAGCTTGGTCCTGGCAGGATTTGATCCTTTCTAGGACGAAAAAAAAATTCTGTCTTTTTTTTTTAAAATTAGGTTGTTTTCCTCTGTTTGAAATGATTCCTAAATTGTTTACTCTAACCGCTGGTAGGCTAATTAAATGCACTTTCATTATGGCATGAGATTTGTTTTGCAAGAACCGAAAACTCTTGGAGTAAGTGCAGCTCGGTGTTACAGAGAAAACGTAAATCTGCCATTCACTTCTCATTACCGTTAACCACATATTACATTTTCGGTTACTTTACAGATGTTTTAGAGCAAATCTCAATCCTGCCATCAATTGGTTTTGGGGTCTGCGTGAAACTGGAAACCCTCAGAACCCCCTGTTGTGTTCCGTGCAGTCCCACAGTTCCCAAGTATTACTGCATGCCGTGCAAGGTCACCAATAACGGCCGTCTATGGGAATAATGGAAAGAAAAGACGACCTCTCATGGCCCGGGCTGCATGTTGGAATAAATGGCGGTTAATAAACGTATGCGCAGGACAGCAGGGAAGTGCGGCACAAGACGAGTGAGCGGATGGGAAAACGGTGGCATCACTAAACCCACCACAAATGGCTTTAAATGAACTTGAGGAAGACAAAAACAGTCCTATAAAACGTTCCATTTTTCTGAGAACTGCGACCACCGCCGAGAGATTAAGCAAGCTGACGCTTATGTAGGCGGAAGAGTGCAAAATATTTTTACGACTCGATGACTCGGGGGGAAGGGGGGGGGAATCTTGTGATCTATGTATTTTTGCATTTAGTTGATTAAGCGTAGTAAGAAATATAAGACCAGCTTGGTTATTGAGCTCCGTAGGTCTGGTAACGCATGGCAACTGGGTAATAAAACGCAAGGTACGTGAGAAACGGCCACGCACGACGCTTGACTTGTTTTAAAGACGCAGTATTTTGCATAAGTGTTGTGAAGAAAACATTCAGCCTAAATAATCTGCAGTTCAATGCATTCTGATTGCTCTGTTCATATTTTGATTCCAATGTTTTGGCTTGATTCAGGAATAAGTCTTTTGAATAAACAGACCGACCCTTATGCGCTTTGGTATGGGCCAATCTGGCCACCTTTGTGAAAAAAGGTTCGTAGATCAGAACTCCCAGCTTAGACTTCAGTCTGTCTTAAGTGCTATTTCAACCCGATACGAGCAGAGCATGCAGCCGAGCAGGGATGCTGCGTTCTTTATGAAATCCTGCTGCTCTTGGTTTGGATGACCCTGTGGATTGTCAGGTCGCTGAGGGTTCATACTACTATGGGTTGTCTTGTTTTCCCGTTCACTCCCCCAGGAATGCACAGACAGCATGCAGGCATCTCGGCTTGGAACGCGGGTCGGTAACTGTTTCGCCGGTAACCCCTGCCTCGGGAAATGAACGCTGACAGTTGCTAGCGTCGCTGCCAGCTTCCAATCGCATTTCTATCTCCCGAGCGCTTTGCGACATTCATGTAGACGTTTACGTGGATTTTAAACGCTTATGCAGTGACCATTGGGGCTTAGGTCAAGATTCAGGCGCCCATAAATTAATTCAGCCATCTATCGATTTGGGCATTATTATAGGCAGCCATGTCCATTTAAAATCCACCAGAAAAAGTCAGGAATTCATAATTAACCTTTAAAACTGTGTGCAGAATCTCTGTACGAACGCTCAAGGTCTGCATTAAGACACTGGTTGATTCACAGCCCAATAGATTTTGGGCTAATAAATTATGATGTTTTCCCCTATTAAATACAGACAGGATCAATGAAGACTCTCAGCGGCCCGTCTTAGCACAGTGTGCAAGCTTTCATTTAACAAAAAAAGGGTCAGATGGGCCGCAGATGGGCTGGCTGACGAACAAACCGGCGCAACTTAGCCCAGTTACTTTCTGCCACATTCACTTTTATGAAAGCCAGAACTGACAGGTCTATTGACAGTATCCAGATTATAAACAGGAGCCAAATAGCTACAGGACTGGCTGTCTAGTAGTGTTTGGGCCGGAGACGCCGTCTAGGTGCAGATCTGGGCTTCATGACCGCCGTATGCTGGCAAACTGAGATGGGGGTTCTGCCATCCACCCTCTCAGTCTACAGTATGCAGTCTATGTCCATATCTGCACTGGAATATTAGACTTAATGTCACCTCACAGCTCCAGTGATCCCCAGTTCTCACTGTTTCTGCATGGGCTTCCACAAAGAAGTCCTCCCATGTCCTAACCACTAAGACACCATGGATCGTCCAGGGTTCACACCCCAAATCTGCCCAGCTGCTACTGCCGGTTCCATAACCCTTACCAAGCTTTCCTTCTTTGGACACAGCCAATCTTGTCTGTCCGGGACGTCCAAGCCTGTCCTAAGGACACGAACCCAGAGCTTCATGGTGATGTACTAGATTTCTGTGCCTCCCAAGAGGCATAGGCAACCCTTTTTGCTTAAATGGTCTATGTTCATGATGAGAAACGTCTAAGGAAATTGGCCACTATGAGATTCATATTAAAGTTCTAGAGAACAGAGCTGGAGCTTTTGATCTTGGGTGGCATTAACTGCTTACTTTAGTTTTTTAAGCAAGCAATATATTAGTCTATATTGTTGTTTTTTTTAAACGTTAGATTTGATTGGGGATTATGGTGAATTGTTTTTATTGCTCTGTTGCAAAAGCTACCCATTACGCAATGATCTGGTTTCTAAAAGGTGTTTCCCTCCCGAACAGATAATGCTTTTCATTTATATTAAACTGTTTATTTGGATAAAGCTGTTTAACTCTTTAAGCAACAAATCCCAATTAATTGGACCAGCCCTTCCCGTTATGGCGTTCCCAGCAACAGAATGGCAGTTATAAAGATAGGCACTTCATGCATGGCACAAAGCAAAGAGTTTTAGGAGGCTCTCAGTCTAGGAACGGTTTCAACGCTATTTCGGATGCTCCGGAGCTCCAGCGAACCGCAATCAGACCCATATTGTCCGAATGGAAAAGAAGTCTGGAGAGTGGTTGTTAATCTCCCGGGGGATGACTGCCCTGCCAGAATATCTGTCAGATCAAGGGGTGAACTCATCCAGGATATCGCAAATAGCCCTAGAGCAACAGCCAAAGATCCTCAGGCATCTAATGCCTAGACTACAATCAGTGTTTACGGTGCCATTATCATTATCTCAAAAAGGGACCTGGATAATGTACAAGAATTCGCAAACCATGTTCTGTGGACACTTGATTTGTGAGGGGAAAAGTTATCCAAAACACAATGAAAAACAAGATGGGCAACATGCTCTAACGCCTGTAATAGCAGCCAAATACTGGGATAATACCGTTGAAAACCGCTGAGTTACTGGACAGCATGAGTATAGAGCGGAGAGGCTCTGCTAGAAAGCGGAGTAGGGAAAATGGCAGGAAGAGCAAACAATAGAGAGACAAAAGCGAGTCAAACAATTTAAATAGACAGTCAAGACTTGTGAGTTACAGGTAAATTTTAGTTTCTCAGTCGAAAGTTTCACACCTTATATCTTTCCTTTCTCATAACATATCGTACCTGCTGCCCCTCTGTAGCACTGTTTAGTATTAAGCCCTACCCAGCAGCTTGGGGTAACCTGAGACCTTAGGCCTGCTTGGCTAGAGCTGCTGCTCGAAGGTGGAACTACAGGGTATGCCTGATCCACACACTGCCCCTACTGGCAAGAGGTGGTACTGCTGGCCCAAGATTTTATGGGGTTCTACTGGTATAGTGTGACTTGTACTTACAACGAAATCACAGAGTGTAAAGCAGTTGAAAGGATCAATCAGGGTTGGACCCTTTTTTTTTGTGAACTTTTGTTCACTGACGGTCCCCTTGATACCTCGTTGAATTTCTTAGTTTGACGTTTAATCGACAACAGGTGACACCTTTTCAGCATTTCTAGTTTATTACTCAAGGTTCGTTCTGGAACTCTGGATGCCTTTGTTTCCACATTTTAACTCTCCAGCCTCCCCTCCTCAGGCACGAACAACCCCGTCTGCCTGTGCTGCCCGACCTGACGGGACTCAAACCCAGGACCACTGCTTCACCCGAGCACCCAGGTGTGGTGTGGATCTAACCTTGTAGAGTTTGTTGGCCTGAAGCTGTTGTAGAGCCTCTTCGATCGTCATGCTTGTCATTCAGACCTTTGTCACACAGCCTGCAATTAACAGAGCAAATGACAACGAAGACGGAATTACAAACACGACAAGTTCTGCACACGTATTCCTCAGTGTTCCCCAATTTGCTTGTGCGATTTGGCACGCGAAACGTTGTGATTTTATTGGAAAGCGAATTAAAAAAAAAAAAAAAACGCAGTCAGTCTTTCCCGAGAACCGTTCGTTTTTTTTGCTCACTCGTCCTCGTCGATTATTTACTCAAGCTCGATGACGAGCTTGCCCTCGTCGTCGCTGCTACTGGCCCGTTCCTCTGTCTCTAAGTAGCTGCTTCCCCACTGGCATGGCGACGCGTTGGACTCGGCCGGACGCATGCTGGATGCACATAGGCTATGCGCTGGGTCTGAAAATTGACTCCGGTCCTGGTTCTTCTTCTGCGTCTCTTTTTCCACCTCCTTTTGAATGGCGTTCACCAAAAGAGGATGAGCCAGGAGATGCCCGCACGTTGGTGGCGACGTGAACCTCTTGTGACTTCCAGGAGACGCTTTCTCCTTCGGCCTGTTACCGCAGGCGTTCGGCGGCGGGTTGGCACCCCAGTCTGTAATTTGCTCTGAGGTGTCCAGACAAGCGCCGTTCTGTGGAAGCGGTGGGGAGTCACGCCCAAGGTTGCTTCCTGCACACGTGGCTGGTGCGAAGCCGACTGAAGTACTTGATGTGACAGGCTGGGCTGATGAGGTGCTGACAGTAATTACACCCCGGGAAAGGTTTGGCCGTGCATCCACCGCCGTCTGGTAGAAAAGATATAAGTTGAAAATGCATTAGGGGAGCACAACTGGGCTGTGGGATTCATTCCGATACGCAAAATCCGTTGACACCTGTTCATACACGCTCACCCGAGGAATTAATCTGACCGGACTGGTGTACATTTTTTATGTCCGTTCGTAAATTATCGATGAGCCTTAACAGCTTAAAAACACACATATTTCAGTGCATAGGCAGCTGTTACAATCCTCCACTTATCCATGCTACACACACAGCACACTAAAGTATGGTTGCAGTAAACACTTACATATATTCTTCTGCATATA
>JAUZST010012964.1:0-11215 GCA_034779995.1 Parotocinclus haroldoi
ATATTAAATGTTTATTAAACCTTTATTGTGTGATTTACACGTATAGCGAACGTACAAACAAGAACTACTGTTGCTTAACAACTATGTTCAGTGAAAATTCATTGAAAAATAAATTTGCTAACAAGTTTTTCGAAACGATCTACAACACAATATATAGATACTCAGCATGTGAAGCATAATACTGTAAAAAACAAGTTCTTACTAAATTCCAGTCACCGTTTTAAGATCTTATCCAGTGGGATCTGACGTGTTCTCTTGACGGACTGCACTTGAACAAAATCATGTGATGGGCGTGGTCACCTTCCCCTGGTTTTGCTCTTGTCAACACAACTTCCTCCCGTAAATCGCTGATCCGCTTTGTATCCACTAAGTGGCGAATTGTGGCTTATTTTTCTTTCACGTTCTTTGGTCTGATTAAGCGGAATTTTGGCTCAAATATGCAACTAAAATTACACGTATATAATAGGATTTGTTTCGGTACAAATAGGATTTGGTCCGAATAAGCGGCTGGTCCCATTAACTGGTGGCCCAATTAACCGGATTCGACTATACTGCGTTTCGCAGTCTCCCCAAAAATGTTTGACAGCCGTTTAACAGATTCTGTGTTTAATTCCAGGACCTTGCAAAAGATAAGCAGTTACTGAAAGGCTGTTACTGAAATGGAAGAGAGCTGGGATAAGAGCTACCACACCATGCGCTAACTAACTAAATACACAGCTCACAAAAATTAGGGGATATTCCAAATAGAAGCTTTGAGCAGAATGTGTCTATCTAATCTGTTTATCTTTTTTAGGAAACTACTAAGTAGGCTCGATTTATTAACTCTTAAGAGTCTCTGCTAAGTAACAATATTACATAACCAGTTAGTGCTGTCAAGCTTAGTGTTTCTTAATGCAGGGGTGGGAATAAGTCTTCCTGGGGGAGTCACCAAGGAGTTGATTTAGATTCTTAACTGGCTGGATTGGTTTTAAATGAGGAAAAATTACCACCTGAAACACGGGGAGAACGGGGGGTTGGTCTAAACACCTTTAGAGTGGACTAAAAATGACGCGATTGGCTCGTTATGGAGAGCAGGTCACAGCGTGTGATTTATGTCCTTTATAACAAGTCAGCCATAAGAAAAATATACAAAGTGCACGTTATCAAACGTACACAGATAGCACTGTGGTGATGTGGTGCTCTCGCCAGATTCGTCTTTTTGACTCGTACCAAAATACCATTGTTTCTGGCCAGAATAAAGGGAATAAACCATTTGATTAGCATTGAAATTGCCTAAACTGCCTGAAAGAGGATATGTTGATATAGAATGAAATTTGACCTAACAAATATGCATCATTATTAAAAAGTATAATACTTGTATATTAATGATAATATTGCTAATATGATAATATGGCTGCTGCACTTTGTAGTTCTACACCTACAGACTGTAGTTTGTCTGTGTCGCTTAATTCTTCAGTGGCCAGGCTCGGCACAGATCAGGTACATTTTTTGGTGGTGGATCATTCTCAGCGCTGCAGTGACTCTAATATGGTGGTTGTGTTAGTGTTGGTATTATTGGATCAAACACAGCAGCGCTGCTGGAGTTTTAAACCACTGTTCACTCACTGTCCACTTTATACGAGACATTCTACTTATTGCTCCACCGCATAGATGTAAAGTCAGAGCCCAGATTATATTTGGCATCCTTTAATCCTTCATCAGTTCGCACCAGGTGCTGAACATGTATGGCTAGTGAGCCAAATATTGTTTCCAGTCCAGCCGTGACACTGAGATGATGAAAAAGTTCCGCTGCAGTGCTGCGTCTGATCCACTTATACCAGCACAACCACCACCACCACTTCATTGTCAATGGGTTGCAGAGAATGCCACCCAAGTAGTACCTGTGCTGGTCTTGTAAAGGTCCTTAACCGTTAGAGAATTGAGAAAAGTGGACTAATTGTAGAACTAAAAAGTATGGTGACCATAAAAACTTTAAATCAAGAAGAATATAAACTGAAAAGTATAGAATACCCAACCTGGCAGAAATGATTTTTTGCCAGAATATAAAATCTGTCATCGGTATCTGTTGTATCAGACAAAACATTGTCTAGATCTTGGAAAAGAAAGGTAATCTCTCCCCTGCCTGTGAGATATTGTTCTGATTTTTACAAGAATGCTTGTCGGTGTGGATAAATCAGCAGGACAACTTTGTGGTCCTGTTTCATGCTCCAGCTCACATCTTAGTTGTCCCTTTTCTTTACGCCCATCAAATGAGGAGTTGTTCTACTGGATCTTGTCTCACACTATTCATTTCTCAAACCTAGTTGACCGTATACGTTTTATTTAGCATTATTAATATAACATTTGCTTATTATATAAGTGTTTCTGTTATTGGCCATGTTGGATGCACTAGAGCACAATGTGATGGCACATGTTGGCAGAGAAATTGAGAGCTTCTTAGCAATTTCCTGCCAACAGTGACATATTGTGCCAGAAGAGTTGGCAGGAAATAGCAGGCATTTTAAGGATCATCATGGAAACCTGCTGGCCAGGGACATTTTCTGACCTACCTCATCGTCGGTTATGAATCCATCAGAACACAAAACTGCCTAGAGGAGTTACGCAGGCATGTCGTTAAACTTATGGTGTAATGTTGGCCTTACAGCACGCCTCCTGTATACGGTCCGTTTGTAAACAATTTAACCTTAATTTGCTCTTATCATCGGTCATCGTTGCTGAGCAGTTTGCATAGAAGCGTCGTCGGTGTCAATTTTTACACACCCCATGGTCAACATGACTCATGGTGCAGGCTTATTATAGTTTCTTAAGCGTTGAACCCATTCCTTCAATGTAAACTTATGCCATGACTGTTCCTGTCATGAAAATGGCCCAGTGCCTAACATCATATTAAAAGAAAACTTATTTTAGTGAGCAGTGTATTATTACAGAATGAAAATTCATTTCAAATATGATCAAGGAAAAAAAAGCACTAGTCAATATACCACCTTCATGGTTGTTCATTTGGACTCGGGAGTTTGGGAGTTTCCACTAATAACTACTTCAACTGTCCAGAACTTCTAAAAGCCGCGCTTAAGAAATATTTGCCTTTCGTCTTGACATGGCTCTCCCAAGCTACTCCTAAGCAAACTGCCCACATTTTTGTGGGTTTTTTTGTGTTCAAATTTTTTCCATTTTATTGTAGCTTGCATAAGTGGAACTTACTGCGACACGGGACCTGTACAAAGGCGTTTAGTTTCAGTGCATACATATAAAATAGAGGAAATGTTGTTATCCAGGGTGAGGGGGGTTGTGTAATGGGGAAAAAAGTCTCGAGCATTGGGCAAGTTTTGTCATTTATTGTTTTGTAATGTTATGTTATCTTGACTTTTGTTCTTGCTCTAAAATATAATCAAAAATTAAAAAAAAAAAAAAAATCAAATAGAGGAATGACACGGACCACTTGACTAGAGCTCTTTATTGACAGAAGGTGAGGATTTACAGCATACCATACCAAGTGTTAAACCACAAATTCATCGACTGTGCTGCATCTACATTGCAGTGCCATACTAATTAAAGTGTGTAAATGTACATTGTTAATTTGCACATGCAGTTCACAGTTTAGTTTACCATTGATTTTTCTGCAGTCATTATTGTCTGTGGTTAATAAGTCATTTTAATACGAGTTTAAAAAGGTGAATATGGTTTGGTTTTAGATAATAGGAGATGTTGTACTCTGTTCTACAATGTACAAACAGAACTATCACATCTAATTATAAACACACTTGGTGATATAACATCATCAGGTAAAGACTAGTGGGCGAGATCCATTTAGCTCTAGATAGTTAAATAAATGCGCTTGTTCAAAAGAATGATGCTCAAGTGTGATATTTGGGCACGTTACGTGGTGTTACATGGTGTCTGTGCTGAGGGACGTCACTCTTTACTTCAAGGTGGAAGCGGTGTGTTGGGCAGGAAGTCAGACCAGACATGTGTGATATACCTTTAAGACAAACACCACCATCAAGGGCAGAAAAGACATTGCTGTGGCAAAATATAAAACCTGCTTCTGCTGTTTATACTACAATTTGTTTAAAACAAAAAGTAAAATATATATTTTTTTACCTTTTAATCTCCTTCTTAATCTCCTGCTTTTTCCATTGATCTCATTAGTCAACAACAATTAATATTGTATTAACAAGAGCAAGCTAGTGCGACGTTAGACTTTTACACGTTTTTGTCTGTTATCATCTATTACGGACAATCACAAATAGCGTGATTATTTTTTTTTTTATGTCGGAAAGTGGTTCTGCGCTCGAAGAGTTGCGCTGTCTCAGAAAGGGGAGCGACTTCGGTAGTGCGGAGGTCGTTTTGGTACAAAAGGTCTGTAGCAACAAATCTAATGTTTCCCCACCTCAAGCAGGAGCACAGAGCTGAGTACGGGGAACGTCAAAGATGCCGTAAGATGAGGGATTTTAAAACATAAAATATATTTTGTTGCAATTTTACGTTGTTGATATGTATCGCCAAATGTATCGTTAAGTACCCTAAAATAGCATGATATTATTTTAGGGCCATATCGCCTATCCCTAATCAGTACTATGCACCCCTAGAAATGACTGCATTTCTCACACTAACATGTTATGACTTAACCGGAATTGCTGAGTTGATAGCGATCATTAGAAATAATTGGGGTATTAGACGGTGTCTTGTATGGTTTTAAAGCCGTATGGCATGTATGCAAATGGTCATTGGGAGAAGTAAATACTATTTTCTAAGACTCTCTGAGGATCACATGTGGTTCCTCCGAACACAATAATATTGTCCTGATTATTCTGCAGGTGCCAGTCGGTTTTCTATATAAACCTCGGTTTGATTTGATTTGTTTAAATGATGCTGGTTAAAATACCCAAATCCATGTTTCTCCTGTACCTGGCACCTCCTCTCCTTTCAGCATTTTATTTTCTTCTATATGCCCTTACAGGGTGATCATCTTTATTTTCCTGTCTGTTTCATTCTGTAAAGATGCAGCGAATGCTGTTTATGAACACATGGCCAGTTTCACTATGTAGGATACATGTAGCTTCAATCAGGAGATGTTCTGCACGGTTCCAGCTCCTGTCTCTACCGGGGAGAACATCACGCTCACGCTGTTCGGTGCTTACTCAGAGTCTCTGTGGAACACCATCTGGCACATAAATAGCTGCTTTTATCCGCAAGCCCCAAGACAATGATTGCCTCTTGTTAGGGGGTGCATTCGCAAAGGACATATTTTCGAACTGGCTCAGAGGAACACGTTTACAGGAGCCTGAGTGCTCTCAGGGTTTTACTAAAGCTGCTGCTCAGACCTTGCCAAAGCATGACCTTTGTCATCTGGCAGTGAATATTAGAAACGAGAGTGAGTGCAGACATTCATTAACCATGTACTCAGGAGCAGGGGCGGACGAGATGATGATTTTAGATCACGAACGATTAAACATTTTGACGGTCTGCCTAGCCGAGAGACCATGGTAACGGGCATAGACTATAGACCTTAAACCCCAAAATGTTGGCTTAATTTCTTATTTTGAATGCAAAATCCCTTTTAGAAGCTGCCAACTTGCTTTGACAGGTTGCTGCTTTGTGTTGTTGTATTTTTCTGTGTGTATCGCTATGGATTTTGGGGGGCACGGTGACCTCACAGCTCCAGCACCCCCAGTTTGATCCCGTCCTCGGACTCCGTGGAATTTGCAATGTGGGTTTACTCTAACTGGTATACTGATGTCTCAGTGGGAAGTACTCTGGGCTAGTTATCAGAACTCTTGGACAAAGTGTACCTTTTCTTGGTTATTTGCACTGTAGGAACTTGGAATGATTGTACTTCTTCTTTGCGGTAGTCTGTCCAGTAGTAAGAGTACAGCAATTCTTTCAGTTATAAGCAACCCCAGTGTATAGTTATTGATCCAGACACAAGTGCCTATTGCTTGGGTGTAAGGGGAAGGTCACGCCAAATAACCTGCCACTGTAGCCCATAGAAGCTTTTATTTGTCATATTGTTTCATACAGTTATCTTATATTTTCTGTTTTGTGTTATATATGATATATGATCACCGTACCGTTGCTTTCAGACCTCTTTGCATCTTGATCGCTATCAGGTTCAGTTCAGGGTGTCAGGTTGGGGGTTAGTATTTTTTGTGATTTTGTTCTTGGGCAAGTTCACATGTACCTAATACTTATGACCATTTCTGTAGAGATGTTTCTTTGTGTTGATTGTGTTGCTGTGGTCATTGGAGCCCGTGGTAGGAAGCCCTGTAGCAATGCATCATGCAGGCTCTTATTGACATTTCAGATTTTTTTTCCCAAAGCACAGCTGAAGCTCAGCATCCAGAGGTGCATTCCAGCAAAAGACAGAGCAAGCTCGTGTTTATTAATGGCAGGGAATCATATCAGATGGCTCAGCTTAAAAGTTTTCGAATCGACCTATGTGACACCCTCCTACCCTGCAGCTGAACATGGAGTAGGCTTCACATGGAGGGATTACTTTACACACACACACACACACACACACACACAGATTAAAATGAGAAGCGCATCAGGTTTGTTAAACAACAATATCCTTTTCTGCTCTCACATAAATCAGTACCACTGCAGGCTGACATTTCAAAGCCTTAGTGTTGCTTTGTAGTCACCGAAGGTCTGCAATTACGGTACAGAGAGCATGAACTGGAGTGGCAGCGCTGGGCGAGTGATGAATGACCGTCTGTCTGCTCTATCATATTATCAGTACAGGTTTCCACTGAAGCCCTTTAGACTTTGTTCCATTTTTAAATCTTGGATATAGTCTTAGAGATTTCAGACAGAACTTTGTGTCTGTGGACCAGAAAAATAACACCCAAGGCCAACAGTTTATGGCTTTAATGCCTTTCAGTGTTTAACTGGTTTAAAGGTCAAGTTTGTTAAATGTCTACTGAGTATTTGGTCCTTTGAGGGCAGATTTGTCTCTGTCGGTGTAGTATTAAATGTAAATAAAAGAAACAATGGAAAAATTGATTGAAAAGCAACCTGGGACATGAATCGCATCCGTCGTTTGCTCAGAAACCCGGATAACATGATGAAAGCATCAGTAGGTCTCTTAATTTGACTGTAGTGTATGAGGTACATGACTTTTGATGAAGTGGTGCAGTGGTCAGGGCACTAGAGATTGACACAGAGTTCCAGAGAAACCAGTAATAAGTCCCTTTGTCTTAGTGGACTTCTATTTTTCTCCCACATTTAAAAGATCTGTTATTTGGCGTCTCTGTGCGTCTCCGTATAACCTGGGCCCTATAGTCTAGGGCACATTCCCGCCTTTTGCCCGGTGCCGGTAAGCCCCCTCTCCCTATGACCCTGAATTGGGCTATGAGCAGCCTCACCCAATTAGAATAAAATGTTGGAAAGTCATTGCTGGTCTGGTGAGTCTTGATTTCTGCCATGACATTTGGTTAGTAGGGTCATAATTTGTCGTAAACAACATGAAATCATGACCCATCACCAATTTAGGTGGATGATATTTGGGTAATGTTGTGAGGATATGTTTTGTGGGCCAAACTGGGCGGCACGGTGGGTAGCACCGCTGCCTCACAGCAAAAGGGTCCCGGGTTCAATCCCAGGGTGGAGCTGCTTTGGTCCTTTCTGTGTGGAGTCTGCATGTCCTCCCTGTGTCTGTGTGGGTTTACTTCGGGTACTCTGGTTTCCTCCCACACAGCCATGGTTAATTGATTACTCTAAATTACCATTGATTTGTGCGTGCATGTGTGCATGCACGTGTGTGTGTGTGTGCGCGCGTGTATATACACAACTAACTTGTGTATGGATATAACCTTGTGTGTGTCGCTTACATGGCCACTGATGGCGATGGCGCCGTTAAAGAAGCCAAATAAACATAAAACTTGGCCAGGTTTAGTCCTCTTAATATCAGCTGAGCATTGTAAAAGCCACTGCCTACCTTGGTACTGTTGAAGTACCATGCTTATCCCTTTATCCCACCAGTGTACCTTCTTCTGATGGCCACGTCCAGCAGGATAATGCACAATATCACAAAGCTCAAACTGGTTTCTTGAACACGACCATGACATCACTGTACTCAGATGCCCTCCACAGTGACAAATCTCAGTCTGATAGAGCACCTTTGAGATGGGGTGCAAGGGGAGATGTCCATCATGGATGTGCAGCCGAGTCAATCCAGTCACTGCATTTCAAGCTATTAATTAGCTCATAATGATTGAATGAGTGTTTATATAGCAGGCAATTAAAATATTTAACACACACAGAATAATCGCGTTAATCACCATTAATCAGATTGGTTGCTTCTGTTTGAGCCTAAAGAAAAAAAATCCATTTAAAATGGCACAATCCATCCAACTATTTTTAAATACAGAATCACATTAGTCAATGATCTAAGCTTTAGCAGAATGTATTTAATACTTTATAATAGTGCAATAACATCAAGTATGAGCTTGTGTGTTACGTTTCAACTTTCCATTGCATGTTCTCTCTGCCAATACATTTCCATAACGATGCCTTTTTAATGCTAGATATTCATGTTTAGGTTCAAGCTTTTATCTGGTGTCGTGTGACAGCATGTACCAGTGTGTTTGTGGTGAAATCTGCTGATTCGGAGGAATGATTAAACCAAATCCGTTTCCTCTAATTCTCCCGTCATGTTTTATATTAATACACATACAGTCGGAAGTTGTGAATAAGGGACCAGAATAAGCAGAATTAAAAAGTATAACCCTTATATTACCATAATACTGTATTAAAGTTTTTCTTATGGGTTTCATCATTTCATAACTACCGACCTGACAAAAATGAATTTTGTCAAACTACTCACCGAGCTCCTTTTTTTGTGCAGTTTATTTGGATGACATTAAATTATTTCAGGCTTGTTACTAATAGCAGTATCTTCCACTGCAAATGTGAATTTTGCTTAGATTACTTCTATTTAACAGCCAAGTCACCTAAGGAAGATAAGTCCCTTTTTAGATCATGATCCTCCCCTGGTTTCTTCCTATGTTACTTTTAGGGAGTTTTTCCCTTGCCCCTGTCACCATAGGCACGCTCAGTTTGAGATTGGCTCTCAATATTGGAAGAAGATCTAAGAATTTGGTAAGCTGCTTTGAGGCAATGATCCATTGAAAAAATGGCTTTATTTAAATACATATGACTTGACTTGATTTTCCAACTTAGAAAAGGCAGGTTGGTTTATTCGTCCTGTTTGATTTTTGAGAACTTTCACCCCCCCCGCTAAACTCCCTGACCAGTTATCTTTGCTTCTGATGTTGGCATAGCAACAACCAGTATGGCAAGTTTAGCCATACAGCTTGACATCAGGCACACAAGCTAACAAATATTCACTTTCTATTTCTACTCAAATTACCTCATGATTGGATCTGTGTTTATTTAAATTTGCATCAGCACCAATGGCTGTTAGGGACAGGAGCAAGCTTACAGCAATATTAAGCGCCTCATGAAATTAATAGAAATAAAGAGTCTACTTTGGGTTACAAAGGTGTGGTTGTGGTAACAGCTGTTGCTTTTGTGTGTGTTTATTCAATCATTTAAAAGTAAGTTCAGTTGGCTAAAACTTATACCGGCCAGTCACATGGCTGCTTAGAGCTTTAAAAGAAAAAAAAACCCTAATGTCTGTGACTATATGAGCCAGAAACAGATTTGAACCATCTGACAGCATTGTTATTTAAAAATGAAAAAATAAAAATCCTGAGTTTGTTAGTATTGTGTGACAGCTTTGAAACGTTTTGGTGAGTTCAGACATTTTTAATTAAGCATAATGTTGTAATAAAGTTAACGATCCTTTTTTCTGAGAGTTCCATCATGTCGGTCACTTGTATGCTTTTTTTTAATTTTTTTATTTTAATCTCTCTCACCACAGCACGGCACTGGGAATTTCCTTAACCCTTTAACTTTGACACTACAGTAAATTTATAAGATAAGCTTAAAGTATTAGTATAGATTACAGACTAGGCCTAATTAAATAACCGTGTATAATAGTTTGATCTCATTTGTTTAAGTGACTTCTGAAATCTTACGTTTAGGTTCTATTTCTGCAGAAGACCTTTTAAAAGCCACTGTTTTTTTTAAATCATTTGACTGTTAAACAAAGTTTAAACACTTAAAATATGTATTCAGCCAAACATATTACGTGCGTGATGGCATTTGTATGTGTGCATTCACTGGTGCAACTCAATAAATAAAAAAAATAAAAAAAATAATACTCAATAAATTTAAAAAAATGCTGTACATGCAAAAAAATTGAACTAGGTGGCAAAATAAAATAAAAAAAACCCTGAGTTTGTTGTGTATTGTTTTGCGTGATAGCCTTTAAACATTTTGATGAGGTCAGACATTCTTTTCGGTTATTTAACCATAATGCTTTAATAAAAAAGGTCCTTTTTTCTGAGCGTTCCATCATGCTGGTCACTTGCATGCTTATTTTTTCTCTCTCACCACAGCACGGCACTGGGAATTTCTTGAACCCTTAAACTTTGACACTACAGTGAATGTATAGTACTTAAAGTATTAGTATAGATTACAGCGAGCCTACGTTCAGCTCCGAAAAGAATTTTCTTCTGTTTTTACAGGTTTAGTTAGTAATATGAAGCTTGATAAACAAAAGGCTTGTGCCCCCTTTCAGGCGGATTTTTCTTTCTCCCTAGTAAGCTGGTAACAAAAAGGAGCAGGTCTTAAAGTTCGAGATTAGGTTAGGTTAGAGATTTATCAGAATGGTTTACTGATTGATTTAGCTGTTCAACAGCCGACTAGTGAATTCAGCTAGTGGAATTGTAACTTTTTATGTAGCGCCTGCTCGCAACTGTTCTGGTAAGTCCTGTCCCACAGAAATGACGTTTCAAATGACCTTAGCTCATGACGGAGATTTATTAAGATCATCATACAATATACAGTGCTGAACGAAGTGGAAAAAGAACAACAGATCCAAATTGTTTTATTGATCGTCTAGCTTTAAGAGTCGTACTAAACTTTATCAAGATTTTTTTAACCTCCTCCTGATGACCTTGACCCTTAAAGAAAATCTTTTCTTGGTATGGCTTCTAAACCCTTCACTAATGTAGCACTGGGGGTAAACCTGCTATGCTTTCTGTACTACACCGAAACACGTACAGTGTCCTCTCCCCCCCCCCCCCCCCAAGTATTTATTGTTTGTATTAGAAATTGTTTATTGTGTTCTACTTATTGTATTTAA
>JAUZST010012965.1:0-11215 GCA_034779995.1 Parotocinclus haroldoi
ATGTATGTATGTATGTATGTATGTATATATATATATATATATATATATATATATAAATAAAATCCCAATGCATATATTATAAATCGTATTAGAATAATTCTCCGTTCTTAATAATTCTTGTTTTAAGCTTGCTTCTCCTTCACTGGGTTGGAATTCCCTGGGCGGGTTTTCAGTTCATTGCAGGGCACGTGCCCTTTGAGTCCTGTTTTGCTCTCTGAGCTTCTAGCTAAAACCCCAGCTCCAGTTGACAAGTGTGAAAAGTGGAAATGAAAATAAATACCTTGTACCTGAGCTGAAATGAGTGATTCTGAAATTAATGGAACTGGCCATTCCTGCTGTGGAAGAATCTTTACGTTCAGTGAATGCGCTCGTTTTGAGAGGATGCAAATCAGTGTGTTGTAAACAGTGTTACACCCAGTGTGATTTGGATAATATAATGGGCCTTCCATGGCAAAAGAGTGAATGGCTACAGCCTGGTAAAACAGTGTTTGATGTCTGCAAGTGCACCGAGAGAGGTGAGTCAAGAGAGTGCATTCCACCCATTACACGCTCCAAATCTCTAAATTGCACACCCACACCCTACTACTGGATACAGACACGGCTTAAAATTCATCCCCCGGTGCCTGAAGTCACATCTTAAGATCTGATGACCGCCGACGAGTCTTATTTGATAATCTGCTAGATTTCTTTGTTATTGGGCTATAAACAATTTAGATCTGCATTCCAGTCATATTAATCACATCGATCATAATGAACTAAAATGATAAATATAAACAAAGCCATCATGCTTAATGCAGAATGAACAAGTGTATTGGTTTCATTGCTGTTGCCGTTTTCAATTATTCTTGTACAATAGAGATCAAAATGCCGAGTAATTCCACAATAATATGTCCTGAAATCTCATTTAATAATACATTTCTAAAAAACAAAGACAACATGTAAGGAATTCTATGAAGTTGCATGTTTTTCTGTCTCTACTGTAAACCATGAACCCCCATGGCCCCAGTCAGGATACAAATTATACCTTAATACTAATTCTTTCATAATGCTTCATGGAAGTTATTATGTATTTTGGATTCTACTTTACTGATCATATCTTGCATAAAAGTATGCATTTTTGTGTGGGGTGTCCAGTAAGATTCCAGTTTTGTTCGTCTGCTTTTTTGTTGTGAGGTCCTAGCCGCCGTCTCCACGAGTTGTTGTAGTAGTTGTCATAGGTGTGGGTTTAATTCCAGCAAAAAGCCACAGGAAAGACCACGGCCAGTAGCTGGGCCGGTATACAGGAAAATACATCTGGAGTGAAGACACAGAAGATTTCCATAATCTTAATTTAAAATTAAACACAGACTTCATTAAACCTGAAAAGTAAGTGAGATATTAATCAATTACCTCATCGCTTGCAGATCTTGAATGCTGGTAATGTTTTGCCTCCTAAAATCATACAGTGCCTTTAGAATTTCAAAGCGTCCATGTTGAAAAAGTTTTTATTTGTCATAATTAGAAACAAAAGGTCACAAAATACTTACAACTTCAGACACAATGAAAGAGACTGCGAGTAGCAGCAGAAGTGAGATTACTGTGGAATTATGCATGGCTCACCTACGTAAGTACAAACAAGTAATTAGAGAAATTGTGTTGTAGTTTCATACATAAATACCTTTATTTACTCAAAATACAAGAACCTACATATTAGGAAACGCGTACGCTTTTTGTTACGCTTGTTCTATTCATCATTTCTCATTTATTTCTTTTAAACACTTGCAGTGGGGAAATGTCAATTTACACAATCAGTTACACAATTCCTCTGTGTAACCAGATCTTCCAATGTTACTTTTCTAATCTTCTCATTTGCCACTGGTCTGATGAAAGTCGATTTCTCGATTTATTTGGATGCTCGGGTCATAAACAACATGAAATTCAATTCCATTCAATTCAATTCAATTTTATTTATATAGAACTTTTTTACAACGGAGCATTGTCTCAAAGCAGCTTTACAATCTTATATCATCTTAAAAGGCCAATCCCAAATTCAGCAAGCCTAGGGCGACAGTGGCAGGAAAAAACTCCCTGAAAGTAGTAGGAAGAAACCGCGGGAGGAACCAAGACTCAGCAGGGGACCCGTCCTTCATGGGTGGTCTAGATGTTAATTAAATAAATACTAAAAAGCCTATTAAATTATAGCAAAATTAGGTAAATAACAATTGAATTCAATAATAAAATTAGTAATAAAATAAATAAACTAAATTAGCAAGGAAAGCATGGATCCACCCTGATGCTGGTGGTCTGGCACACCTCGGGCCCCTTAATGTCTCTGGTGCTGTGGGGAAATCACTCTAACCACTTGCTAATGACTTGAGCCATTAGGTATTTTAACTTTTGACTGGTTAAAAGCCCAAGCTAAAAAAATCAACAACAACTATTTTAAGCTGCACTTAACAGCTTGCGGGCACCATCATGAGAAAGCACTCTGCTCACAAATATGGGGACGTTTAAAAAAAAGCAATCAAAAAAAGAAGAATTTGAGTGATTTAATTAACCAAGATCATCAGAAAACAAATGAAAAGTCAAAGCAAGTTGTTTGATTACACGAATGAGTTGGAATTATGGTGATTGAGTAGCGAGTGGCATATTCATTGGGGTGAGCAGAAGCATGTCAAACTGGACCAGAGTGCCCCCATGTTGACTGCTCAGTAGGGTGTATGGTCACCCAAGAGTGTCAGAACACACTGACAGTGATGGGGTATTATGCAGGATCGGATGATGCAGCAGTTCTTGTGGGATCTTCTTCATATTCATTTTGACATATCCTCTCATTTTTGTGAGCAGTGTATATTTAGTCTAGGCTAGGACAACAAGCATGCTATGATTAAAGCAAGTAAAAATTAATTACTCATAATTACTGTTCAGAAAATCCAGAACACTTTGACAGTAAATGTTGTAAATCCAGTAACACCATCCTAATAAGCTACATCTTATTAACTGTGTAATAGATGCAGTATGACCATACAAGTAACTTATGTTATTGTATAATCGACCGTATGGCTACACAATCGGTTAAACAATAATTTAAGTAGTTGAAAATGTTTGCTTGAAATGAGATGCCCAAGACCATATCTGTCTATTTTAAGAGCTTAAAGTAAACAGCAGATGTAATGAAAGGTTTTGTGACTTACACGAGTGTTTTAATCATCAGAAGACGGATCCAGTGTCCTTGTTGGAAAACGAACTGAGCACCGATAAATAAACGATGCCTCTGACGTCTTGTGTGACATCACCTTAATGGGACTTAATCCAGTTTGCATTGCGGTGTCACAAGAGCATGTACATCCCATAATCTTGTCTGTTAAGCAATTGCATGTGTTTGGAAGTTTAAGGTAATTACACAAGCTCGTGAGAGGACTTACTGAGCATTGCATCACTTCACAGATTAAAACTACTAAATGAGTCCCAGCACACAGGATGTTGGCTAAGTCTGTTAAACACATTTATGGATGTTTATTAAATTTCTGTAATGTATCTGAGTCTGTATCTGTGCAAAAAGAGATTTGGTAGTTATTGTATCTCAAAAGGCTTTGCTGCAGAAGTCATTATTACAAATGTCATTTTCATTTCTTAAAAAAAAAAAAAATAAATAAAATAATATAATAATATATATATATATATATATTCCTTCTGTTAATATTACCTCTGTTTATTTAAACTATTACTTTACACATAATACATTTAGATAAGAACTGTGTTTAATTCTTACGTAAAACTTCTATGTCACCCAAGTAGGTTTCCTACATTTCCAACATTTTTAGGTTTGCTCAGTTTGGGCTTTGGAAAAATTAAAAAATGACATTTTATAGTCAGCTTTGAGAGAATTCTCTATTGTAATAGACGCTATAGAAATGAATCTACCTGACTTTGACTTTGAATATACCAAATTTATCAACAGTTAATATGTTCATTAATTATATCGTCACAAGGATAGTGCAACAGGAAGTGTTCCAAAAATCACAGCCCTTCCAAAAATCGAGGATCAGTTTGTTTCCGGTTATTGTTCGTGTGCAGATTTGTTTTTTTTTTCTTTCTCTAGCTGTGTGGGTTATCTTACATCTGAGCTCTAAACCATCACGTTATATAAGATGCAAAACCACAAAAAAAAACTTCCTTCATTCCCGCTTTATAGCTGGCTAATAACAGGTGGCACTTAATCACATTATGTTCATAACCTCTATTTTAATGAACAATCAATGTATATGGTTCAACCTCAGGCTCGTTTACTAACCTTTATATGCAGTACATGTAATATCGATGTAGTGAACACATAATATTATCAGTGTTAATCCATTTGAATAGAAACATATACAGAAAATGATTTAGTTACTTGTGCACAGCATATCCCGGTTCCTGCTATCCAAAAAAATGCAAGAAAATGAGTGAACGATTTCAATGAATAAATAAATTAGAAATCCTTTGATCTACCTCTTTGTCCATGTCCTCTGGTATGGGGTTTCAAATAGATTGATCACCTGCTACTCCATTTTATCAGCTGTAAGATATCTGTTAAGACGTCTGTTGCTGGCAGCGCTTCACTTCTCTGAGATTTGACCTAAAGAGCACACCTGAATGAAAACACTGTAGATTCACGTTTTCAGCATGAGGCAGCACCTCCTTGTTAGTCACTCACCTTTGTGATTTAACTAGCAGAGATTTTGTATAATCCAGGTTCGAAGTGTTGCCAATTCAGGAAACTACTCACATAGCAACTGTTTTCCAAACCTAAATATTTACCTTAAATTCAAAATGAAGTTTTTGTCAGAGTCTGTCAGCAGAAATCTCGAGACAGAAAAGAAGGTCCAGAGTCACGAAGTTCAAATCATGGAAGATCCCAGAGAAATGGATGCCGCTTCTGTACACTTCTTTTGTGCATAGTAACACTTTAAGTGGCATTTGTTAACGTAACTCTGCATTGTAATGTTTGGTAAAGGGTTGCTAAATCAGTCCCTTGCCCCTGTGCCTTAATCAGGTATCGATGAATGATGGTTCTCGATCTGAGGGGTCGGAGGTCATGGGAGTACTCAGCCTTGAACCTTTGCCTCTTTATGCACCGAAAAGTCATCAGATCCGGATTTAATAATATTAAATTAATTAACATGGTTTTTAGTTTTTGTCACACATTTGTTGATAAACTGGAGATCATCTACCCCCTCCCTCCCTATCTCCCTCAAAGACTTCTTTGTTTTTGTTTGAATTTCTAGCTCTAAATTGCTCCCATCTGTACTGCCTACATTTAAGTAAAACACAAAAGAAGATTAGCACCTCAGCTACCCCTTGTTAGGTTTCGCACTGCGAGCCCTTTTGTGTTGTTGGTCGTTGTGCGTTATTTTACCCCTATCCCTGAGTGTTGTGTTTCCGTTTTCTCCCTACGTCCCTAATGACGGTTGTTTTGGTTCTCCGCGCCGATCGATTGGTTTGTTTCTTTATTTTACGCACCAGTTCTTTATTTATGTTAATTAATTTTGTTACATGAGCCGATCGAACACGCGAGTGTTTGCTGGCTCATCACGTTATCCCCCGTTTGTCTGAGTCACGTTTTGAGTGTTCTCCTTGACTGTGCGCGCATTGTTTGTTTATAAGTTTCGTTCTTACAGTCCGCTTAGGACTCTCCCGCTCATCTTCCCCGGCAGCTGATGGCACCCGGGACACGAGGCTGAAGGGGGCTGTTCCCTGGACCCGCGGCTAGAATGGCTCACGTTTGGGTTCGCGGCCGGAGGGGTCGCCTCCGTACTTCGTCCTTGCCGCTAGAAGCCACTTTAAGGTCACAAACGGTGCCGACCCAGGTATCCGGCCGTAACGGGCAGCCCCTTGGATTTTCGGCCAGCACGGCCGTCTTTAGATTCGTGGCTCTAAAGCCGCCCTTTATTTTTCCAACTTTTTGTCCTTTTACTTTTTTCTATTCAGGCTGTTTTTAGTTTCTTATTCGTTCGCGGTACCCCGGCTCCCATAGGTGCTGTTGCTGGCCCCCGGCACGAAGCCGCTCTGGACCCTCTGGTGCGGAGCCATTATGGCGATACCGCGACCCCCACCTTCTCCATGGGACCTGCTTCGCACCAGATTGTTCGCGAACCCCTGGGACCCTGTCGCCCTGGACCTCAAAGTAACAGACCCCAGCGAACTTTCAGTGCCCAGGCTGTTTGCGGACCCCTGGACAGTTGTGGAATGGGCCCCTCAGCCCCACCATGGGACTCTGGACTCCGGGCTTAAAGCCCCTACCGGGCTCGTGTGTGTGGATTACGTTTGCAACTATCGGTTAAATGCCTGCTATGTGTGTTTTTTGTTTAAATAAATGTTCCTTGGTTTTCCCTGTATTTGTTTTCTGTCTGTGGATACTGCATTATGGGCTTCGGTCTTAAGATCCGATAGGAATCCTGGGGATTTAGCGGGACCAAGAATGGTCTTGCGAGATCTCCGGGACGCCCTATCGTAACACCCCTCCCTTAGAAACAGGCAATCGCTTGTCCGCCTCGTCTGTACGCACTCGCTGCATCTAAAAGTTGAATGGTAAAACAGACAGATGTTTGGTCAGGTTGCGTTGTGTTTATCGGCTAAGGAAAAAAATGGCGGTACAAACGCTGAATGTGGCACTATTAGGCCCTTCTGATACCTCAAACTCCTCTGGAAAATGGCCTCAAATACTGAGTGTACCTTTTTTCCATACCAATATGTATGCATGGACAGAGATGGGAGTAACTTGGAAAGTCGAAAATCATAAAAAGTCATTTGACCAGAGTGTTTGTGCACAATTCTTATGCATCATTCATTAGTGTTTATTAGCGTGCATAAATGTTTTTGTTGAGTGTTCTTCACATTTTATTGAGTGTCACAGATTTTAGCCATAACATCATGGTGCAGGTGTCTGGATCGGAGAAGAGCTGAAATTCTGCAGATCTGGGTTCTCCTTCCATTGGCCCTTGCTTCCATGCCATTTGCCATTTGGCATTGTTTACCAGGATGGAAAAAGAGTGCGCTCCAAAAGTAGGCGCACCTTTTGTAAGGATGAGTAAACAGTCAGGTTAAAACAAGTACTGGCGCCCTGTATTTAAAACTCTGTGCAATAGTTACATTTACGTTATTTAGGAGATGCCCTTATCCAGAGCAACTTACAATTGATACAGCCTTACAATCCAAGCAACAGTGGGTTAAGGACCTTGCTCAGAGATCCAACTGTGGCAGCTTGGCAGTGGTGGGATTTGAACCCTGGACCATCTGGTCTATAGTCCAATGGCTTACCCACTAGGCCACCCACAGTCCCACTAGTGCCTCCCAACACAGCAGATCTCTGTCTCGTTGCGTTCTTTAACAGGCTTGTTTCTACCACAGTGTCGGTCATGTCCTTGAATAATTTTTATGGTAATTTGGCCAAATAAACAAGCTATCCTCAGCTGTAGCCACTTTTCTTAATGTTCATGCTAGTGGTTCCTATAGTACTTGGAAAGAAAGAAAGCTACATCCTCACAGATCCCACATCATCCTTGATTGTAGGGTTGGTGTCTTTTCCTTGTTTCACACCAAACATCTTTAGTGTTTTTTCCCCCGAAACTTTTTAGAACCTCGACATTATCGCATTATTGCATTATGGAGGAGGCAGGTTTAACCCGATAGTTCGTTATGACGCATTCTTCTACAGACTTTAGGCATTTGGGTACGTAGACATGATCTAGACGAGCTACCGAAGTTCAAACCGAGCAACAGAACGGGGAAGAGTGGCGAATTAAGCGACTTTGAACATGGCATGGTTGTTGACAGAAAGCCGATAGAAAGGCAACTGTATCTCGAAGGTGAAGTTGTTAAGACCAGGGTATAAAAAAGAACCAATAGGGAACGAGTCCACTCGAGAAAACACCAACTTCCAGAGCAGGTTTGAAACCTTTAAGTGGGTAAATCCCACACGCCGAAACTGGTTCTCGGCACTTCCGGGTGTACGTAGGTGGATGCGGCACGGGGATGGTAGAGTGTTAAACAGAATCCATATCTGGTTGGCTTAAAGGTGTCCGCATGCAAGTAAACAAAACATCCGAGTATGACGTAATAAACTTAATGGCACACGCTAAATAGGTATTTTTTAATAGGACCACCTGGTTCTGGGCGTGTTAACAGCCGATTGTCAGTCACATTTTCACCTAAACAAATGCAAAGGAGGGACTGGCCATCTGCCAGCCTTGAGACCATTCCTTTTCTCATCTGAGCATGTCATATTCTTGTAGTTCCACGTCGCATTAGTCGATTTGGAGATTGTACAGTTTCCTTCACCCCCTGTCTGTATTTAACTGTATTTAATTGGGTTTTTTTCCACATTCTTCTAAGCAGCGTTGGATCTACCTTGCCAAGACACGATGGACGCAGATGACAAATCTTCTGTCCCGTCAGCTCTATACCCCGATCCGCTTCTTCAGAACCCCATGAAATCATCCTAGGACCGCGTCCGTCCCCTATTTGACATCGGATCGACACGTGGAGTTTCAGGATGGCCGGTAGAACGAGTAGAATCGAGTTCACGATTGGGCTATCAGCATGAAAATGAAAAGCATTGTCCAGGCTTCCCAAAAAAGGGTCTCTCGCCAATTGTTGCCTTTGAGAAGAACAAACAGTGAGTGTCCCTTGCCTAATTTTTACAAGATGGCAAAAGATATCAGTTGTTATTCAAATGGATTTAATGATCTAATTGCCTTATTGTGACCCTTAAATCATCCAGCCCTATCAGAAAGCGTGAAGACAACATATGCTAACCGGCCACATTAGAACTTTAATTCAGTTGCGCTTTCAGATCAGTCAGTCCATGTTATTCGGCATAGTTAAGGTTTTGATTTGGGAGCGGCAATCTTCTGACAACCTGGCGAAGGCTAACATGCAAGTCCTCCTTTTAGTCAAAGAATAGAAACATATTATGAATTAACTGCAATAAAAACCAAGTAATAACTGCTAACAGCCATATCGGAAGTGAGGGCTTCCATATACACTGGGGATAAACTATGCTTATATAGGATATGTGGAAGTGATGCAGTGGAAAATGAAACGCCTGGTGATCAAATTGATTGTATTACGGGTCTGTGACAAGCGATTCGAAATCCTAAATCCATATTAAAATGTGTGATGTTCATTTCACATGTGAGTCACTTGAGTGTGTTTCCTAGTTTGAAAAATTCTCTAAATCTTTTTTAAACATGATGACCACAGGGAAAGGGACAATCCCACACATGGTCGCTCCTTCAGATACGATAAAACCACTGGAATCGAATATTGGATCAGCATGGCAAACCATGAAGTGGCCAAATGAGCATAAACAATTATTTACATTTAGCAGAGGACCTTATCCAGAACGACTTACAATTCATACAGTCCAAGCAATTGTGGGTTAAGGGCCTTGCTCAGGGACCCAACTGTGGTAGAGGTGGGATTTGAATCCTGGGCTATCTGTTCCAAAGTCCAGGACCTTAACTGCTAGAGCACCACAGTCATAGTAGAACTGAGAACTTTATGGTCAAACTGTGAAAGTTCACATTACAACTGTCAAGAAAAAGTCATGAAAGACTTGAATATGTTATAGGCCAAATTGAGCTTGAAATGTGAACAATTCCACTTTGTCGTTCTACAAACCAATTTCACAGTACATTTTTTTTCTGGGGGACAGTAAAATGGGAAGCTCAAATATGAGCAAAGAGAGTTGAACCCAAGTCTCAAAGTGCTTTTATTTTCCAGTTTAAACAAAAGGTTTAAGGTGACAGCTAAAGTTAATTGAATTAAACCAAAGTATATGTCAAAAGCAATCCAATAAAAAGAGTTTCTCTTCCTTCCAAAGAATCTTACATAAACCGATCTATTTTCACAGTGTTATTTGTAATGATTCGTGACATCAAAGTTTCCCATCCTGTTTTTTAATTTAGTGGAACTGGGGTTATTGTATAAGTCTTTAAACCCTGGGATTTGGGGTTGGGATTAGGACTAGATCATATTGAATACATAGTCGAATCGATAACACTTTACAATACAGGTACGTAACTAAGCATACGATAATACTTAACTAAAAGTTTATTAACAATAAATAAATGCATAAACTAATAGTGCTTTATGAGATAATGATAAATATACATTAATAATCTAATGAGTGACATATGAATAGCCATTAATAAAGGCAGATGTTAATTACTTACTCGTTACGTTAATTCATTGAAGACTTGATGCATTCATTACCATTCTTTCTGAAATGCACTCATAATCTATGTCTAGTGTGGACCTATTGGTAACTTATTTGTATAGTAATAAATATATTTGTTAATGTATTTTTTGTACTGCACGATAAGGTGCGAATGTGAGGCAAGATATAGATTGTTTTGTGCATGTTTACATTATAGGAATGCAAGTGTAAGTGTCGCAGTTACTGACTGAAGCTCATTTGTTTCTGCATAACTTACCAGCCATCACAGCTGCATTCATCAAAAAGAAAGATGACCAGCTGTTATTTGGATTTAGCTGGTAGACCATTATGAGCTTACCTGTGGCATTACTGGTGGTGACATTAATGTGGCAATAATGGTTAATGACAGCAATGGCATGCTGAGATGCCTACAGATGCTTATGTGTACACGTATGCACCCTTTTTAAAAAGATTTATCTTGGAATGCAATCCAAATAACAGCTGGTCAACTATATATATATATATATATATATATTAATACACAAATGAGTTTCCAACAGGTCCACACTTGACACTTTTTAAAAGCGCAGTACAGTCGTTAATTAATGCATCAAGTCTTTAATTAATTAACATAATGAGTTAAAAATACGTACGTAATCAACATCTGCTTTTATTAATGGCTATTCATGTCACTCATTAGATTATTAAGGTGTATTTATCATTATCTCATAAAGCACTAAGTATTAGTTCATGAATTAGTTTATTGTTAATACAATTTCAGTTAGGTCTTGTATTGTATGCTTAGTTGTGTACCAGTATTGTAAAGTGGGACCGTTGAATGTATTTTCTGGATCCAATCCAATGTTATTTGTGACATACAGTACATCATACACAGTACAACATGCTACTGTGCTACCTAATGCAAATACTTTGATGCCCAATGTAAATGTAAAGAAATAAAAATAAAATATATGATAAAGGAAACACGTGTATGCAATGTTCAATTATGGCTGTCCAAAAATGAGCCACATGTGT
>JAUZST010012966.1:0-11215 GCA_034779995.1 Parotocinclus haroldoi
GTAGTGGAGCGTATGTTTGCATGTTACGCGTGCGTGTGTGTGTGTGTGTGTGTGTGTGTGTGTGTGTGTGTGTTTTTTCCTCTATTATTATTAGCTTTATTGGCCAGCCTCCAACCGTCCTTGAACCTACCTCAGACCATTTTATGGGTCAGGGTCGAAGAGGTCATCTTCACTACAACATTTCCACGTAAATCAGAAATAGGTTTAGACTTATATGTTTATTATGTTTTATAGCTTTGTTTTTTAGCTTTGTTAACTGTTACATCTGACACATTTATTTAATACCAACCAAATCATATGATTGTACTTATTGACTCTAGACTGACAAACCACTAATCATAAGGCTTGTGTGTTTGTTTTTTTAGATGATATACCTTTCCCACCACCAACAGACATTGTGAGTAACAAGACTACAAAGTTGTTTTAATGGCTGTACATAATCAGTGTTTTAAAAATTATGCTAGACACATGTACAGTACAGTACAGTAACTTTTGTATAAAATACACTTAAGACCGTTATTATTATTATTATTATTATTATTACAGGCATATTCTTATTTCAAATGTCATAATGACCTGAATGATCTGTGTTGATGTTTGTTTTTTTAGCCTAATGGGCGCAAGGGTCCTCGTGGACCTAAGGGAGACAGGGTGAGCAGTTTTTTTCTCTCTCATTTTCTTTAGTTTTTGAGATATTCTCACATCTTTAGTGAGAGGTTTTGCATAGCCATGTTGTCCTAGTCCGTTAAACCCCGAGGTTGTGGGTAGTATTTAAGTATAGAGATACAGTTTGAGCTATAGCACGATATACATCACAATATTTATTTGATTTATTTGACCCCTTTGACCTTTAGCCTCCAGCATATGATGTTAGTTGTAGATTTAAACTTCACCATTATTATTGAATTAATATTATATAATATCACCCTTTCATTTTATGAACACAATTATTGTTTACTTTGTTTTAATCTTAATATATGTGTTTAAGTAAGCAGGCAGTTTGTCATTCTTGGTCAAATATTTAAAGTGTAATTCATGAATCTGGGCTTGGTTTGCTAGGGTACTGATGGTCTTCCTGGTAACGATGGCATCCCTGGACAGCCTGGACTTCCTGGCCCTCCCGGCCCCCCTGGACCCCCTGGCCTTGGTGGAGTGAGTACATCAGTTTATAATTTGACCACACTGACCTGGGAGACTGGCAAATAATCTAGTGAAACTCACATACACAGGCCGAGATAAGGCAAATCCCCAACAGCTGAACCCTAGCATCTGGGTCATTTTAGGCAGTAGTAGTTAGAGATGGTGAGAAATGGTTAGTTAATACATCTAATACAACTAGTCCTTATCAGTGCAATATAGACTAAACTGAATGATTTAATATTATTCTGTCCACTGTTGATACCATGTACTGTAAATTCAGTAAGATATTATATTTAATTCTACTTATTTTTTTTGGCTTATTTGATTTCCTAGAGGTATATCTGTTGTTGTGAGTAATGCCCTTTTAAAGAGGTTCTACCATATCATACAAAAAGAGCTTAAGTACAACTGATTTTATACCCCCTTTAAATCAGCACCAGTGAAGTAGAGAGCACCTTTAATCCTACTGGCAGCAAATGTGCAAAATCATTTAATGCAGAGTTTGCAGGTTTGAACTGATTTTGTTTGTCCTTTTATAGAACTACCTGCCCCAGGTCTCTTATGGTGGGGATAAGTCCAGCGGCCCAGCTGTTCCTGGACCAATGGTAAATGAACTAAAAAAAAAAGAACCTTTTTTACCCACCCCACCTGCTTCTTTGTTGTCTCCTTGTCTCTCCTTTTCACTTCTATTCGATAGCAGTAATAATGGAACTCCATGTTTCATCTTGCACATTTTCACATACACTGATATTGTTTTTACATAGACCACTGTATTTTTTTTATTTTTGCATTATAAGCAATATTCTGCTAACTGTTTCTTTCTATGTTTCCCTCTATTAGGGCCCAAGTGGTCCCCGTGGAGCTCCTGGACCTGCAGGTTCTAATGTAAGTTTTTCCTTTACATTTCCTCACCTAGTAAATATTTGTGAACAGTGTTTAGTTCCATAGTTGACCATGCTAGATAAATGTCTGCTATGAATGTTATTGTGTTGGAAGTAGCAATTATAGTAACAACAATTTCCTAATTTTTACCATCTTTTTATTTTTCAGGGCCCTCAAGGTTTCACTGGCCCTGCAGGTGAACCTGGTGAGCCTGGCTCTTCTGTAAGTATTTAGTTCCTGTAATGCTCTTTGTATTGAATATATTCCATCATTCCATGAGCTGTATCTCACACTCTTTTCTATTTTTCTTGTTTATAGGGTCCAATGGGTAGTCGTGGCCCCATGGGTCCTCCTGGAAAGAATGGTGATGATGTGAGTTTAAACTGATATCTAAACATGTTTTGTGATGTAATTTGTTTAACTCAAATGATAATACATATATTCCAAAAGGTTCCTTCCCACATTATTTAAATAATATATTTTTGTATTAGAAATAAATAAAATGATATATAATCTGTCTGTATTTTTTGTATTTAACTTGCACTTCTCATATCTTCCTAGGGTGAGGCTGGCAAGGCTGGTCGCCCTGGTGAGCGTGGACCCGCTGGTGCTCAGGTCAGTAGTTTGGTTTGCATTTGCACTTATACTTCCTTCTTGATTCCAAACCCATTAAAAATTAATTGCAGACATTTGTTGACATCAGTCAATATTAGTCAAACTCACAACTATACATTTCAATCTGTGTGCCATAATAAGTGCTGCTTTTAATTGCGTCAAGCCACGTGGCCTTTAAGGAAAGACAAAATTGTCTCCAGCCGTAACAGTAATCGCATATCACTTATAGGGAATCCGTGGTTTCCCTGGAACCCCAGGACTTCCTGGCATCAAGGGACACAGAGTGAGTATGGATGCATGTAAAGCCTTTTGCCTGATCATGCCTTAAAATTGGATCCTCATACTGAAGTTCCTGTTTTAGGGTTTCCAAGGTCTAGATGGCGCTAAGGGAGATTCTGGCCCTGCTGGACCTAAGGTAAGATTCTTCTAAGGTCCTTCAGCGGTTTTATTTCCGACAACTTTGTCTTTATAAGTGTCCTGCCAATTTAGTGAATGGTATAAGTTTATCAGTGTAATGTTATGTGTTAAAGTGATTCTGGTTGAATTCACATACAATTGAATGTATGCTGTGTGCAGGGAGAGAGTGGTTCACCTGGTGAGAATGGAGTTGCTGGTGTTATGGTGAGTATACTATATGTTATATGTTATAACTACATATATACTATATGTTATTCCCTCACACTAAAAGACTCGTTCAACACTGTTATTATTTTCTGTGTTACAGGGCCCTCGTGGTTTGCCTGGTGAGAGAGGCCGCCCTGGACCTTCTGGCCCTGCTGTAAGTGCACTTCTAACTGGCTTGGTCATTCCAGGCAAGGCTGCACCCTTCTATATGATGCACTAAATGAAATGTCATATGCAGCCCAGAGGAGGTTGCAAAATATTTGATAATATGTATTGTACATAATTTAGTTTAACATGGCTATATGAAAAAAAAACCTCTAGACCATGGAATTGTAATATGTGCCACAATTTACTCAAATTAAGATCCAAGATCCAAAATTAAGTATCCAAGTGTATTTCATATTCTCCTTTACAGATATTGTGTCAACAATTTATCATAATGGATATTACAGGGACATACTGAGGACACTTACATTGCATTAGTGTGTGTGTGTGTGTGTGTGTGTGTGTGTGTGTGTGTGTGTGTGTGCATAGCAACTCTAACAAGGATATTAAGGGCACATGGGCTAATATTATGAAATTAGATCAGGTTTTTAGGTCTTTTTGGCAAAAGCCAGCTGGAAACTGCTGGAGATGCTGTGGTTTGTCAACCCTTTATAACTATATTTACATCTACATCTACATTTCTCCACAAATATAACTATAGAGATAATGAGAACTCAATTAAACAAATGAGAAAAATATATGATCCTTTATTTAATAAGGATAAAGACTATTGGTGAAAAATTTGTTTGTGAGGTCAAAAATTAACCTAGAGTAACTACTGAGCAACTAAAGGCCACTATAACACTGGCTGTTGTTGATGTTCATGAGTTCATGCTCATCAGGAGAACACTGAAAAAACAGTGGTGTGCATGGCAGTGTTGCACAGAGAAAAAGTCAGTGCTCCTTAAATACCATATTGCTGTCCATCTTTAGGTTGATAAAGATCAAGTGGAAAAACTAGAATGCTATTTCAGAAATGCTTTGTGGATTCCTAAATTATGTTTGGATAATGGAAAACATCGCATTTCAGCATAAGAACTGTATGCCATTTGCAAAACATTATGGTGGTAGTATTTTAGTTTGGGCCTATATTGCTGCATCTTGGAGAGGATTGTTTGCCCTCAATGATGGAACAACAACTTGTGGATTACACGAATATATTTTAAAGGAAAATGTCAGCACATCTGTTTGTGCACTGCATGTCAAGAGAACACACAGCAAGACAACAACCATAGACACAACTAATTCTACCAAAGAACGGTTAATGATGAATAAGGATCTGGAATTGCCAAGTCAATGTCCTGACTTTAATAAGTGTTATATTTTTGTACAATTTGTAAAACAGGGTCCTCTTTATCTGATTTTAGGGTTTGTTTAAAAATCTGAGGATGTTTTAGGTCACATTCATGAAGAAATCTGGAAATTCTAATGGGTTCACAAACTTCACTATATAAATGCATGTCCACAAAGTGCTGAGTTTGGACTTACTTTGCCAAAGGGCAAAGTGGGTAATTAAGATAACAGCATAGATTAAATCAAATTTTAGTCTTTAAACTGTTTAATAAGACTATGCAAAATTGCAACATTGAAAGCATGAATAAATTAGTAAACAATCAGAAAATAATTGGAGATTTATTAATTAGGTTTATGCCCTCATTCGTCTAAATAAAGCACACAGTTATAAACAAAAAATGAAACAATATTATTTTTTAACTTCTGAAGTTTCACCACCAATCCTTGCAGCGGTTTTCAGTAGCAGATCTCTGTAAATAACAATTAATAACTATAGTATCTTTTTTGCCTATTCAATTTTTACATATCTGTCCAAATATGAAATTTAGTCAATTCAGTATTAAAGTTAGTGTATTATTCACAAGCCACAGATATTTAGCAAATGATGTTGAATTTCATAACATCATGACGCCTACATTTTTGTAATCTCTCAAAACATCAAATGAAAACAAAGTGAGTGACTTTCCTGAACATTTCATGTTTCCAATAGGGAGCCCGCGGTAATGATGGAGCTTCTGGTCCTGCTGGGCCTCCTGTAAGTACCAAATATATCTATATTAAACTCAACTTAAATAAAGTGTAAATTTCCAATATCTTTTTACATGTATGCAGTGGAAAAACACTTTATTTAAGCACTGTTTAAAGTGATAAAGTACAATATTATTAATGTCAAATATTATTTTGACTAATTAGGGATCCACTGGCCCTTCTGGAGCTCCTGGATTCCCCGGTGGTGCCGGTAATAAGGTATTCACCCCATCTTCTGTATACACACACACACACATACATACAAGTACACACACACAAATACACATACACACACTCGCGCACACACGTTCATATGCTAAATTATATCTTACTGTCCTGCAGGGTGAGACTGGCCCCGCTGGAGGCCGTGGCTCAGATGGACCTCAGGGAGCTCGTGGTGAGCCTGGTAACCCTGGACCTTCTGGATCTGCTGGACCAGCAGTGAGTTGTTTATGAATGATCGATAAAATTGATTTTAAACTTGGGCAATATTCAATGTGGCATTGTTATATATTATTTGAACTATTTTGCTTAAATTTGTTTTGCTTTTCAGGGCCCACCTGGTGGTGATGGCAGCCCTGGTGCCAAGGGTTCTCCTGTAAGTAGTTTAATTTGTCTCTGAACTTTATGTTACACTGTTATGCTCTGTACACAAAAATTAGGGCATATTTTATTGTATAATTTTAAAATTGTATTTAGATATTTTTGGTGAGCAGCATATCATGTTACTGCTGGGATAAATATAGCATTTATGATAAATGTATTTATATATTTCAAATAGATGGTTTCCAGGTCCAAATAATATTACAGAGAATAATCTTATATTAACTAATTTATTCAGTAATTACTCTAGCTGTTGTTGTATTGATCTGATACTACAGATGCAGTGCCAAATTTATGCCATCCTTTCTGTGATGTTGGAATTGCATAACAGGCCACATCCATAATATTAATAATTAATTACAATAAATTTTGTTTCTTTCCTTATGCACAGCCATTTTGACAATAACCAAATATTAACTCATTTTTCTAATAGGGTCCTGCTGGTATTGCTGGAGCTCCTGGTTTCCCAGGAACCCGTGGACCTGCTGGACCCGCTGGACCTGCAGGTGGTGTTGGCCCTAAGGGTAACCCTGTATGTACACTTCTGCAAACATCATACCTTGTGTCTGTGCAGTTATGCTAAACTATATTAAAACATTATCGACTATAATTCCAGAAATTCAGAAAAAATTATATATTGTGATGAGTGAAAATGCACTTACATGTCTCTGTTTGGTCAATCACAGGGTGATCCTGGTGCTCAGGGACCCAAGGGTGAGCCTGGTCCTAAGGGAGAGCCTGTGAGTATGCCTAACTTATTTTTATTTGATTGGGACTAAAGCAGTTAGGGTTTATTTTACTTCTCTCTCATTGTATCTAACTGTGTTACTTTGCATTTTATTTTATAGGGTCATTCTGGACCTCAGGGTCTTGCTGGACCTCCTGGTGATGAAGGCAAAAGAGGCCCCCGTGGTGAGATTGGTGGTCCTGGACCTCTTGGACCTCCTGGAATGCGTGTAAGTTATAGATTGTAAGACACCTACTCGCTCATTCCATCTTCTCCACCACAAATTAAAACAAATGATCAAGATTCACTACAGTGTCATCAGACCCATTTTACTGGGGCACAACAGGTACTACATTTCTCGCAATGCCCCAACATCTTTCCAAAGGTTTGAGAGGCTATTACTTAGAGCCAGGATATTTTTTTCATCGAGTATTAAACACATGCAAATATTTAAAACAAAGTCAGCCATACTGCAGAGCAGGTAATGATAGTTTTATAGATATTTGTTTTGTTTAGCCTTCTAAGGTACATACTACATCACTAAAGCAAAAGCATAAACAAAATTAGTGCAAGTAACCTTACATTTTTATGAAATCTCATAGGCCATCACTAGTGATCCAGAATTCTTATTATACATTTAGGGGGCATTTCCAATTCAGAAAACCATAGTGGGTACAGAAAACATCATGATATCATATAATATTTTAGATGTAGCATTTTTCATTGTTCTTCAGTGATTTAGTGTAGAAAATTGAAAAATTGAACGCATAGGTGGAAATTGAATGCATAGGTGATTGTAATTTTGGTGTTTCCAATGTATAGATCAAATGTTCAAATGATTTCTTCCACCTTGTTTATTTATTAAGGACACCTCCCACCCTGGCTTTGAACTGTTTCACTTGTTGCCCTCAAGAAAGTGCTACAGGTGCATCAGAACAAGGACAAACAGATTAAAGAACAGTTTATTCTCGAAAGCCATTACCACTTTGAACTCACACATGCACTGATTTCATAGCCCACCATCCCAACTCCCTAAACTTCTTATCCACCTAATGTGCGATATTATTTAATACTACCGACAACGCTGTTAATCTCCAGTACTGTGCAATATCTGTATACTGTGAAACATCACTACTCCTCAAATGTCTAGTGTAGTGTCTAGATAATGTGCAAGAACTGTACATAGCATATTTTTTTGTAATTCTATATAGGCCCTCAATTTTTTATATATAGTGTATATTTCATGTTTTGCATTGCAAAGGAAGTGGCTTTAATGTACATGTGTATAGTGACAATAAAGGCATTCGCTATTATCATTCTGTTCATTTCTCCATTTAGGGTGCCCCCGGCAACCGTGGTCTACCTGGAACCGAGGGTGCCCCAGGCCCCAAGGCAAGTCATTCATTTACGCAATCCATCACTCATTCATCCATCATGTATCATGAAATTTGATCATGAGTCCAGTTCACTGCACTGTAGGCTAGAAGAGATGTAGTGATGTCAGATGTTATGTGTTGGACTTATGCCTGGGTATCAATGTTGTTTGAATAAGCTTATTTACTAAAAGCCTGTTAAACCCTTTATATAACTGATTAGTATAGTTAAAGCCAGCATGGCCACAGTAAATATACATCATGTTAAATATTTCTGATAAAAGCCTCAAATTTGGCTAAATGGGTCATGTTGTCTCAAGCAGGTAGTCATAATTTTCAGTAGCTCTCCATGGTGCTGGATCAGAGCAGTCAGCACAAAACACCTAGGATTTTCTGTATGTACAAAATAGATCATATGTTCATCTAAAAATATTTGTTTTTGTATTGTAGGGTGCCCCTGGTGAGACTGGCCCCACTGGACCCTCTGGAGCTCAAGGCTCCACTGGAGAGTCTGGCCGTGCTGGAGAGCCTGGACTGCCTGGATCCAGAGTGAGACCAATGTTTCAGAACGTTTAGTTGATGACTTTTATTAATTCACCAAATTTCTAGCCTAATTCATTGTATATTTTTCTCATACATTCTTCCTTTAGGGTATGACTGGTGCTCCTGGTGCACCTGGACCTGATGGCAAAGTGGGACCAGCTGTAAGTCATGTCACCTAAAACCATAAATGTAATATTTTCACATTTGTAAAAAGCTGTTTTCACAACATATAGCATTTGTCTATGCTTTAGGCTACCCATGTAATAATGGAATAAATGATGATTTTTGGGTTATACATTATTGTGTTTTGTAACACGTTGCTATGACCGTCCTGTTTGATACCTAGTACCTAGATTTCTGCATGTCTGTTTTTAAATTTTGTTTTCAATAATTTACAGGGTGCACCTGGTCAAGATGGTGCTCCAGGACCTGCAGGCCCTGCCGGATCTCGTGGTGCTCCTGGTGTCATGGGATTCCCTGGGCCTAAGGGAGCTGATGTAAGAAAAGTCAATGCTAATTACCATCCTTAGCCTGCCTATGCTACCCAATCTTTCACAAAGCCATTCCAAAATATTTAATTTCTTTATAACCGATTAGTAAAATTAATCCTGTCTACTCTACAATATCTGGTATTCACAACCCTTAAAATATGTACTGATTATTTATATTGTTTATATTTATTTTGTTTTTGTTTATAGTTTATATTTATTTTTGTTTTCTCACCTTTTGTAGGGTGAAAGTGGTACACCCGGTGAGAGAGGTGTTGAAGGACCTGTTGGTGCTGTTGTGAGTAATTATTTCAACCCCGTTTCATTTTAATAGAGAATAAGATATTTACTGTGTAATTAATGTAAAATTACACAATATCTGCTCTGCCCTAACTGTGGCTTTCTCTCCTTTACAGGGTGCTCCTGGTAAAGATGGCGACATTGGCCTTCCTGGTCCCTCTGGCCCTGCTGTATGTTGCTCATTAAAATAAATCATATATCTTTAATACATATATTACATTACATTATAATAAATTATTATCTACTATGTGTCTAGAGCATAATTTCTTATCTTTCTTGTAACAGGGACCTGCTGGAGAGAAAGGAGAACAGGGCTCTGCTGGACCACCTGGCTTCCAGGTAACTATACACAAATCAGCTTGTTACTTTAACTTTATTAGCAAAAAGCACTTCATGTATTTGTAAGCCTTTATGAACATCTAAGACAGTGAATATTTAATAATTGCCATGCTGTTTTCACAGGGTCTGCCTGGACCTCAGGGTACTACTGGTGAAGCTGGCAAACCTGGTGAGCAGGTGGGTGCTAACACAAGTTATGTCTCGTTCAGAGCCGCATTATGGGAATATAATATTCAGCACTAGCCCTTTTTACATTACATCTTGTTCAAATCATGCAGTATGTTATTGTAGACTTGTACTGTTTTACCTGTATAACAAACAATTTTAGTTACTTTTAGCTTATAAGTCAATAATTAGACATTTGGTTTATATGAGGTATTTTGAAACAGATTTTGTTCTGAACCAGGAAAAGATACTATATGACAATGTTTAGTCCTTGCTCAGTTTTAACTGTTATCTGATTCTCTGAGCAGGGTCTGCCTGGTGAGGCTGGTGGTCCTGGACCTTCTGGTCCTAGGGTGAGTATTAACTTGTGATTTTTTAAAATCCAGATCCCAAGCTTCAGATTAATAGCCAGTAAATCTTAACTAGACCATTTGTGACCCATATGTATCTCCTCATTTACTCTAACATAGTCATAAGACAATATTGCGATAGCCAAGAAAATTCTCTCTATGGTACTAAACTAAAATCTAAATCACACTTCCATAGGGTGAGAGAGGTCTTCCTGGTGAGCGTGGTGCCCCAGGCCCTGCTGGACCTATGGGTGCTCGTGGATCACCTGGACCCGCTGGTAACGATGGTGCTAGGGTATGTTTACTATGCTTATGAAAAGCGTATATGAACATCAGAAATAAAACCTGTAAATATCCTTTAAAAATACATGTGTTTATATGTAGGGAGAGTCTGGTTCTGCTGGTGCTCCTGGTACTGCTGGTCCAGCTGGAATGCAGGGAATGCCTGGAGAGCGTGGTTCTAGCGGACTTCCTGGTACAAGAGGAGACAGAGTAAGTCAAGAGCTACTTTTCCAAACCCAAAACCCACACAGAACTGTAACTGTAATAAAGAGTCGTCCAGTTCGTCCTGGGACTGATGTGCTCACACTTACAGTCCCACAGGCATGCCAGTACTCAAATTACATTTCTACTCTACGTGGTCTTTTGTATTATAACTTTCCACTGATTACATGCAAAACAATTCAGTTTCGTTTGTGGATATTTACTAACATATTTACTAATTGATACTATAAAAAATTGACTGGCATGTGCCCAACAAGGAAAAAATCTATTGTCAGATTCAGTTTTTATACAAGGAACGAATAGATATAGTAGATATTCACTGATATTGAAATAATTACTATTATAAGTGAAAAAAACTAAAAGGATGCAAAGCATATATTAAAGTAGATAAGAGATATAACAGATGTACAAGACTTCAGGAGACATATACTTACAGTTATATCTATATATATATATATATATATATAGATATATATA
>JAUZST010012967.1:0-11215 GCA_034779995.1 Parotocinclus haroldoi
ATATATAAGGCTCACAAAGCAGCCATCATATACGTCTCAGATAGAAGGTCCCAAAAATCTCATTATGCACCCCTGTAATTTTAAGAACGTTATTCTGAGGGAAGCTGCTACACGGAAACTTTCAAACATTATGTAAATGCTCCAACCAGGCAAACATCTTTCCCTGCAAATTTCTCAGTCGTTTCCCAAATTAAAGCCATCCATCCGTGCGTTAATGATAGCCCTCTGTCAAGTTCAAGCTGATGACTATTGCTTTCCAGAGCCTCATAGATAGGCAGAGCCCCATTAACAACGGTATTTATGATCTACTTATGGGTGCGCTTGCGTTCTCCAGCCATATTGTCTCAGGTTGAGGTGTTCCTCCCGTGCAAGCAGCGACCTGCAGTTGATTTTGGGCGAAACCTGCCAGGCAAATCGTTTTCGAGCGAGAGCAGATACAGAAGAGTTGCTGGTTGTAATATCCTGCCTCTCGCTTCTCTGGGAAGAAGATGGAGTGCAAGGAGGGCATGTGGTTCTCATCATAATTGAACAGAGGGTAGCACGAGTGCCAAATCGTGACATAGAACTGTTTAAATTAGAAAGACTTTATCTGGAGAGGAGAAATTAGTCTTTCTGCTTAATGACCAGGAACAAGGGGAAAATTAATACGAACCACGTGCGTCCTCCTTGACATGAAACAGGATCGCCATTCGCTGGCGGAGCTTGAATTTCCAGGGCTCGCAATCATTTGTGCTTTAGTTTATGTTGAAGATAATGGGAAGATAAGAGTCACTCTAGACCGCCTTTAAGGAATGTAATGTCCGTTCTATTTTTAGGCCAAACTGATCTATTGCACTCACTGCCTGTTATCATTGCGCTCGCCAGTTTCATAGATCATCCCGTTTACTTGTGTCACTGCATTCAAAAACAAACCAAAAAAAAAACAAAAAAAAACAAAAAACGGAACAGATGGTGCTTATAAGGCTGATTGATAAGCGCTGTTCGCTTCTCGAGCTGTCTTTTAACGGTAAATTGGTGCAGTGAGAGATTAGAAATATTGGGTTCCCATAGCTAATAAATAAATAAACAACACGAAGATGAATGCAGACCAGGCAAGCTGTTCTCATCTGATCTTTCCCTTATATGGTTTTTCTGTGGTCTGGCAACGCTGCTTTGCACATGTGCTTTAAGCATATATTCATCTGTTCCTGTGATCTGGCAGCCTTTATTCCCCTTTATTTATTTCTTTTTTTGGCCCAGTTAATGACTGCTCGGTGGCCCCGTTTCTATAACCAATTGTTTTGCGGGTGCGCTGCCGAAAATAGGCGCTATTCATTTCAAATGATCCACGCACGCAGCCGCAGTCTCAAAAGAGAAATATCAAAACCGGGTATTTGCGTTTAACAGTGTAAACGCGAACGTCGGATAATGGGCCTGAAAGATAACACGGCGTTGGCTCCTTTCCTCCCGCTAAGATAAGCCAGCCTTTAGTGTATACCTGCAGCACAGATCATAATCCGAAAGTGGATGAGGGTGTACATGTTTACAGATCAGTTCAGTCTGTGGTTAGAAATGGCTTGATGGCGGCGGCGGCGGCGGCGGCGGGGGGAGCGGGGGAAGGGAGTGCAGTGTGTGATTCCTGCCATCTGCAGCACTGTAGAGCTGGGAGTGATTTGTCATTAATTTATGTTATCTCCAAAAGGCAGAGTGGAAAAAGAAAACTGCTGACATGTTTTCTGCCCTCATCCTGTGAGTTATGAACGGTTAGGTGAGCAGCGTTTGAATGCCCTGCAGGAATAAACACTTGTAATTCAAAATGGCTTTTTTAAGGCCACGTGTGAAATGGAGACAAGTGTTTAAACTGAACACTGCAGACCACCCTAGTGCTGCCAGCTTCATCCGTCATTAAACATTCTGACCAGATCTGTATACGTATGGTGTGAGCGGGTTGTGCACAGAGCCTGGGAATGAACACAATCTTTGAATTTTAAATGGGACATGCAGTACTGTGCAGAAGGCTTTACCAGCCGTTAGATTAGATATTTTATTTGTATTAGACGTGGTATGATGGCTGTACACACGTTTTGAATGATCTCCTAATATTTGTGTGCGTCAGATAACCATTTCTGTCTCTTTATTAGACTATAACTGTCCTATATTCATTCATAATCTTTCGCTCGACGCACTCGGGGTCGCGGGCCGGCCGGTGCCCACCCGGCAACCAGGAACCACCCTAGATGGAGCGCCAGTCCATCATAGGACACACACACTCACAGTCATACACTAAGGGCCGCTGTTTAGGGACACCAATTAACCTAAGAGCAATGTCTGTGGACTGTGGGAGGAAACCCAACGCCTGGTCCCACGAGGACCAGGGCCGCTCCAACCTGGGATTGAACCCAGGACCTTCTTGCTACCCACCGAGCCATAAACAGCCCCATAAAGGTCCTGTGATTTCTATAAATGTATATTCAATATTTAAAAAACTGGAGGGGAGGCATGGTCGCATCACAGCAAGAAGAGCCTGGGTTTGAGCGGAATGGATCCATTCTGTGTGGAGTCTCCATGGGTTTACTCCGTGTACTCCGGCTTCCTCCCACAGTCCAAAGTCATGCTTGCTAAGTTTATTGATTACAATAAATTGGCATTGACCTGAACGTATATACGACTAGTCTTGAGATAACCTTGTGTGTCACTGTAACGGCCGCTGATGCCGATAGCGAATGTTAAGTAAAGTAAGAATACAATCTGAAAAGTGTCTGGGGGAAAAAATAAAACGGCTTCTGTAGGCTACAGTGGTAGTATTTTGTGTGACCTCCCCTTACACTTGAGCAACAGCAGCATCTGGCAGCTTCGTCGGGTTGCCAGGTTGACCCTTCCACACTCTGAAGAAGCTTGCCCAGGAATGGAAGGTGAAAAGGTGAAGATATGGTAAAGATCGAAATGAAGATCGGTGGAAAAGAGCATCACAGAGTGCCGAATCCAAGACGCCAACACTGTACTGTAGGTGCTCATTATATCGTGGCTAAAACAACAAATCTAATGGTGGCCTAAGACTTTTGCACAGTGTTTCGGCAGATATGAATGCCTATGCTTTAAAACATATTGATTACCTTACCAGTGGCCGGTAATGACTTAGAACTTAACCGACACACAATTCCATACATCCTTGTTTAGCTTATGGTTAATTGTTGCCATTTAAGAACTCAACAGAACTAAGAATCATTTGTCTGACCTTGTGCTTAAAGCTGCTTACCTAGATTTAACAGAAAGCAAATTGAATGCTGCTGTAGCAGAAATAGTTGTTTATGCATAAACGCTGACCATGAAAGCTAAACCAGTGGTATGCGTTGCTACGGCTACGATATGCTGTGTGATGTTGCACATTACGTATTATATAGCAAAGCTTAAATGGGGTGCGGTGGCTAAATAGAAAAGACGCTGCCGTTTTTCCGCTACGTTTATTTAACATCGACAGTGACCACCTGATGCACGGATGGGCTGTTTAAGGTCCGCCTTGCCTTTTTTTGAAACAGGATTTTGACCAAAATGGACGTTGACCAGACACTACCATAGTCGCATAGAATTTTGGATAGTTTGAATAGTTTTATTTGAATTTACATTTACAGCATTTAGCAGACGCCCTTATCCAGAGCGACTCACAACTCGTACAGTCTTACAATCAAGGCGATGGTGGGTTAAGGGCCTTTCTTAAGGACCCAACTGTGGCAGCTTGGCAGAGGTGGGATTTGAACCCTGGACCATCAGGTCCACAGTCCAGTACCTTAACGGCTAGGCTACCGCAGTCCCAATTTGAATAATTACCACAATGTGGAAAAACTGCAATGCTGTACTGTTAAAATGCAGTCATTTTTTTTTCTTTGTATCTTTTAGAAAATGTGAAAATCATTTTATTTGTCTACGTCTATCTGTTTATCGAAAATGAAAAATACCACGTTTATTTCAGTACCACAGCTCCTGTCAGCAGCTGTCGCAAAGGTTCGCTCGTACTCTAGTGTTCACTCAATGTGAAATATAGAAATATGCTGTATATAGAGTTTTCTTTCCTATGATAATGCTTAAGAATTAGCTGTCAGAGTGAACAGACGTTGCACAGATGGACGTTAACCATTGATCTTTCTATTCTTTTACTATTTAAGCAGGGTCAAATCATTGAACTGTAAAGCTGCATGCAGTGCATTGATTCACTCCCTTCTTCTTATCTCTCTCTCTCTTTTTCTCTCTCTCTCTCTCTCTCTCTCACACACACTCGCGCACACACACACGCATGCATTTTAGAGTCAAATTGCGCTGCCTCACAGCAAGAAGGTCTCGGGTTCAATCCCAGGGTGGATTGCTTTCTGGGTGGGTGCTTTCTGTGTGGAGTCTGCACCCTTTTGCCATGTCTGTGTGGGTTTTCTCCGATTACTCGGGTTTCCTCCCACAGTCCAAAGACATGCGTGTTATGTTAATTGGTGTCTTTAAAGTGTCCCTTAATGTGTGCGCGCGCGCGCGCTCGATTGGCGCTCCCATCTAGGCTTGTTCCTAGAGTTGTCGGGTGGGCACCAGCTGGCCCGCCACCCCGTGTGGATTAAGCGGAAGATAATGGATGAATCTGCAACACGAGCATTTGTTTCCGTATAGAGCGGGAGCCTGACTAAGACGTGTGCAGGAGCGGCGAGAAACGAGCGCGGCTAACTTTGTGTGTTAACTGTTCAGCTATACCGTTAAATCCACCTACTAGCGCTGACTTGGTTGCGCAGTTTGGCTTCCATGGACTGGACTTGTTTGTCCAGTATATCCCACAGATGCTCAGACCGTCATCAGATGTTGGAGCTTTTTGTATTGTCAATTGATTTGCCCACTGTAATAAATCAGGTTCAGTTCTCCCACTGGGAGAACACACTCCAGGCATATCAGTCACATCACATTGTGTATTCTTAAGGCTGATCAGTAGACCTGCAGAACACTTACTTACATCCAGCACAACATATCCAATCCAAGCACACACTCAAACACAGAATGAATTCCTTTTTTTTTTTTTCCCCTTCTCCTCCAGCTCTCGAACTGCAAATGTGCCTCAGAGCTCAGAAAGGATTAGGCCATCAATCTACTCCACTCATATTGTCACCAGGCAGAAGAAACCCATGCGGCACAGCAGACACCGGAGCGCTCCGTCTGTAAGTCGAATTCTTCTCAACGTTGTTGTCGTCCTCATTTATTAGAACGACAGGCCGGGCAATCAGGAGGGAGAACAATATTTAGAGCTCCTATAAAGATGGCGTATCAGCTTTTTTTTTTTTTTTTGGCGCCATAAATAGCACCGGCAGCTCGACTTCCATGGGCAACATTGAGGAATTTAACATCGGTGACCTGTGCGGAGCCAGCACAGGAGAGCTGATATGCATCATGGGATTATGCGGTCAACCTTAAAATCTGACATGGGCCCTTCTCTGTTAGCAATTCAGCGCGACGTACAAGTACACCTCCAATCTGTTTAACCCCTCAATTCCTCGGTCGGGTGCCAGAGCTGGGAAAAGTGCGCGAAATAAATGTTGTTTGTACGTGCAGCGTCAGAATCGAAGGCAAAACACCTCAGACAATCATTGAGTCGCCTTCTCGGTTTGCAATGGTGAGACACTGTGACACTGTGTGCATGCGCCAAATGCGTCGGTGAGCCAGGGCCTGTAAGGACGTAAAGCGCCGCAGGGGCCACCTCTTCACCTCGGCCGTGGGTGTGAGCACGGGTGTGTGTTTGTGCCACTATGCGATGGCTCACCCTGCGCGGGATGATTGATGGCATCACTGAACGCTCTTGCCATTACCGCTCACTGTCTCCAATAAAGAAGCTTAATCATTGCTTGACACTCAGACTGCACCATGTCATCCACCAATCACAGGCCGCCGTTCTTTTCTATCTACTGTTGTTAGGGATCATGTTACACTGATTTGGCATATCGCTTTCCCATTGTCCCGCTGCCAGACTTGATACAGAAAAAAAAAAAAGCCATTCCCGTTTGTTTTGATTATTCGCCAATCAGGTGTTGTTTGACCTCAGTTCATTGAACACCACATTGTGTAGAGCTTATTGTCGTGTACAAGCTGTGAACTATTTTAAGAACTACAACTGATCCACTCTATCAAGCCTCTACGAGAGTTACTGGGCCAAAGTAAATAATATTCAAATCATTTCTGCTAGCTGGCCACAGCCCTATACAAAACGGTTTGCCGAATTGATTAACGGTAAAGTAAATACAGGAATGCACCGTTTAACGTTACATGTTTAGACTTAACATGACGTTGTCCTGTTGTCCTTGAGTGGACATGGACTGGACGTGACCATAGTTACACGGTAGTTTAGATACTTTGCACACTGTTTAATTAGAATTTGAATGAAAAGACAATATAAAAAACATTTAGTGCAGCAATGTTACTTTGTTGTTTTCTGCCTTCAATACTGCGATACTCTTGTGTTGAACTGTTTGTTTGTTTTGTTTGTTTGTGACAAGAGAGAGAGAGAGAGACAGATTTTTAGTTCTTATTGTAATTCTTAAGACCTGGGACACATTTGCAAAAACATAGAGACTCATTTTCAGAACTCTAACAGTCATTAAACTATGGAGAATTCTTTATGCTTTTAAATGGTCCTGGGGTGCCCCCCGTGGCACAATGGTTAGCACCTGACCCGATGCCCCACTCCAGGAGCTGGTTTCCTGTAGGTACTCCGGTCTCCCACCACACAGAAATGTCTGTAAGTTTAATACTTTCAAACATTTCTCAGATAGGTTGAACCTTACCATATAATCCAAGTGAGACACCGTCCATTGCAGTGCCGGGTGGTGCTTGTTGTTGCAGCAGTCCCCAACCCAGCCTCTCCTCCGTCAGGCACATGACCCAGCTGAGACTAAAACCCAGTCCCTACAGTCCCTACAGGCCCTACAGGCCCTACAGTCCCTACAGTCCCTGCATCTGGTATTCCATTTGAGAATGCCACTTTCTTATAATTTAAGAAATGTCAATAATTCATACACGCACATCTAAGTAATCTAATGACTATTCTTCACATTCTACATTCCATATAAAGCATCAATAGTCAAATCAAGTCAGGGTTATTTCTGTAGTGCCCTAACATCGTTTAAAGCAACTTTACAGATATCTAGGTCCACAACCCTTACTGACAGTGCGGCAGTGGAAAGAAAAAAAAACTTTCTTAATTATGCAACCAGGAACCCTTAATAGAACCAATCCCAACCTGTTTTGCAGCCTAGGTGCTATATGTCAGAAATGCATTCTTACCTAATTGATGTTTACGAAAATAACAGAGAGAAAGAAAATCTTCTTTTTTTTTGTACTTTTAATCCCTTGTTTTTAGCCAGTAGAGAAGAGATTTGCAAACAACTTTTCTTACAACGTTGTATCGGATTCTGTCAGGCACTCACAGTTGAGCGTAACTGCATGGTGTGACAACTTGTACATGCTGATTCTAATAAAAGTACATTATTCATTTTTTAATGTTGCTTATTACAAAGTAGTAAATACCTGCTGTTGAAGCTTATGTTGCCCAGTTGTATGTATGGCTGAGTCGTGCTTTTTAAAGACGAAAGCTTTCTTTAGTGTCGAAAATGGAATAAGCTTATTAGCTCTGAAATTGCTTTATTTAACAGCAAACTAAAAGCATCAGGGCACTGAGAACATTCGAAATGATCCATCAAGAAGTTATTTGTACAAAAAAACAAAACATCTCAAACAATTTTGCAAACAGAACAGCAAGTTGGGATTGAGCTTTAAAGTCATTGTTACAGTATCATCGACTACACGCAACAAAATAAGACTGAACTGAGCTTTCTTCTTCCTGAGATCTTCAGAAGAATCCAATGATACAACTTTCTAATCATCACGTGTCTTGCGTGTTCCCTAATTTTCCGAAGTGGCGATAGGCGAGGTAACGAGTAAGGGGAGCGAGTGAAGATCTGGGGACTAGAATTTTTACATTAAAATAAAATATTATGAATTTCTCATGAGAAAAGAGAGGTTTAAAAAAAAAAAAAAAAAAAAAAAGATTTTAATCATTAGATGTTATTTTTTTAATTGTACGGTTAGAGACCAGGGACAGCTAAGAAATGCATTGTTAATTCTTTTTAATGTGGTTCAATTGAATCAGGGGTACTTTGCTTAATAATATATTTTATTTCTCTGTATGTGTAATGTCCTGGGGAGGGAAATGACAGCCATCTGGTGGAATGGCTCATATATTAATATTGTAGGACAGGATGTATAGGAAAGATGTGCTAATTAGTGTTTGAGAGAGGGGGGGGGAGTGAGGGAGAGAGAGAGAGAGAGAGAGGGAGGGACAGAGAGAGAGGGAGAGAAAGACAAAGAGAGAGAGAGAGAGAGAGAGAGATAGTGAGAGAGAGTGAGGGAGGGAGGGAGGGAGAGAGAGATGGTGAGAGATAGAAATTATTATTTTTTTCTTCTCATTTACAAATACATACATATATATATATATATATATTTATGTATTTACATATTAATTTATTGCCTCTATTTTTGTAAGGACTTTGGTAATAATGTACTTACAACATTCATGCCAATAAAGTTATAATGAATTGAATGGGAGAGAGTGAGAGAGTGAGAGAAGGAGAGAGAAATCCTTGTTAACTTTATTTGATCTATTAGGCCACAGATACTGTTTAGTGCATCTGTAATAAAGAGACGTATACGATCTGTATACTTGGATCTCACGAAATAATTCTAACATTGAATTTTATTATACTGCTCACAAAAATCAGAGGATGATTCAAAATGAAATGTCCCATAATGAAATACCCCCTAATTTTTGTGAGCCGTGTTATCTAAAGCCAAATCTAAAGGAAAGATCATTAATAATTGATCATTTGTTGTGTGCCAGTATATTGTTTGTGTTAAAATGAAAATGTGTGCTAATTTAAAATATTAATATACTGCTCACAAAAATACGGGGACGTTTCAAAATGAATATGAAACGATTGAAAAAAGAAGCATTTTATTAATTATGAAAAACAAATGAAGAGTCAAAGAAAGTTGTTCAATTATGCAAATGAGAAACCCAGTTATGGTTATGGAGTAGAGTGATATATTCATGATTCAGGTGAACATCTCAAACTGAACCAGAGTTCCCCCACGTTGACTGTTCAGTAGGGTGTATGGTCACCCAAGAGTTCCAAAACACACTGACAGTGATTGGACACGGACAGGATCAGATTACCCAGCAGTTCTTGTGGGATCTTCTGCCACTCTTGGTCCAGGGCAACTTCCAGCTCAGGGTGTTGTGGGAGGCATTGGACGTTTTGCCAGACGTGTCTCCCCAGTACATCCCAAGCAGGTTTAATGGGATTCAGGTCTGGAGAACGTGAAGGCCAGTTCATGCGTTTGATTCCTGCCTCCTGAGGAATGATATTGACGAGATGCACACGGTGGGGACTTCTATTGTTGTATATGAAAAGAGCGTTGTTTCGAACTGCTCCAGCATAGGGTACCACCACAGGGTGCAGGACCTCATCTCGGTATCTGACAGCAATCAGGGATCCATTTCTGATGACCACCAATGCTGATGCTAGCCCAAACCATGGATCCACCACCACGGAAGGAGACCCTAACCCTAATCCTTTCTCGTATGAAACGTGGATTTTCCTGTTTTCCTTGTTCACTCCAGATCAGGACACTGAACCGTGACCATTAGAGAAGAGGACAGTTCATCTATAATCACGGGTCCCATGACGATACTCATCACAACGGGACGCGTGCCATTGGTCACCCTGGAAATCCAACATGATTGAGCTGATTTTGTATGGTCTGGGCACATCATATCCGTCGTCCAGTGGCAGCAAGAAACTGTCCCTGCGACTCTGTTGCATTGCTGCGCCTGCTCTGAGCACTCTGAGCAAGTTGAACTGAGCACCGAGTTTTTTTTTTTCCTCGGTTTGTTCCCAGTGGTTACAGTTTCCTTTGTATCAGCTCGAGCCAGTCCACAATTCTCCTCGGACCTCTGGCATGAACAAGGCATTTTCACCCAGAGAGCTGCCCTTACTGATTTTCACACACAGCCACCTCTAGGGCTTACAGAGGATAGTCTGGAAAAGAGAAAACATGCAGAGTAGATCAGCATTTTCTGAAATACTCTGACTAGACCGTATGGCACCAAGAACCATGACACGTTCAAAGTCACTTAAATCATCTTCCTTCCTCCTCTAATGCTCGGTTTGAATTTACGATAGATAGATGGGGTGTGTGCGTGTGTGTGTGTGTACTCATCATGTAAATTTTCTGGTGAGATATGTAAAGGTGGATGTTTTATTATTTTATTTATTGTTTTAAGTACTATTAATTATGCAATTAAAAATGTAGTACACAAATGTTTATTTAAAAAGTAGGTTAAACATATAGTGTATGAAATGGCCTTGTTACATAATTATATTATATTAATTGGCACGTTTCAAATGCCAATTCACGTAACATTTCACAATAATAATAAACCTGTTTTGTTATTTATATATATATATATATATGTGTGTGTGTGTATATATATATATATGTGTGTGTGTGTGTGTGTTTTAAATAACCCCTAATTTTTGTGAGCAGTACACGCAAACACAGTTAGATATGCCCTGTATAGCATGTCATCACGCCCGTTTTATTTATATCTACACACATGTATAGTGTGTGTGTCTGTGTGTGTACTCATGTAAATTTTCTGGTGAGTTATGTAAAGGTGCTATTTTTTGATTATTTTATTTATTGTTTTAAGTACTATTTATTATGCAATTAAAACATAGTACTTAAAAGACAAATGTTTATTTAAAAAGTAGGTTAAACATATAGTGTATGAAATGGCCTTGTTACATAATTATATTAATTGGCACGTTTCAAATGCCAAGTCACCTAACATTTCACAGTAATAATAAACCTGTTTTGTTATTTGTGTGTCTGTGTGTGTGTTTTAAATAACCCCTTATTTTTGTGAGCAGTACACACACACACACAGTTAGATATACCCTGTATAGCATGTCATCACGCCCGTTTTATTTATATCTACACACATGTATTGTGTGTGTGTGTGTGTGTGTGTGTGTGTGTGTGTGTGTGTGTGAGAGAGAAAAAACAGCCCCCTCCCTTTCGCGCCCAATATTGTTTTGACCCCCCTCCTCCCCCTCCACGTACTGTTTAGTGCGCTAGAATTGAGTATGCGGACCCGGCCGTT
>JAUZST010012968.1:0-11214 GCA_034779995.1 Parotocinclus haroldoi
ATTAAAAATGAAAGTCAATCAAATGATTGCTGATAAATTGTCACCTTGCTACCCAAAAATAAACCAACAAATAAATTTAAATTTCTCACATAATACAGTGCTACTAGTTGAGACCACTGGAGCAGTGCTGTTGTTATGTGATGGTTACCATTAGATCAGATACACCATTGTTATAGTAATATAGTAATATAAATATATAATTAAATATTTTATGTACATGTTTCTACATTATACTGTGACCTCTCCTCACATTTGAGCATTAGCAGCATTTGGCAGCTTTATCAGGGTGCCCAAGTGATGTGGATGTAAATATTATGTGCATTAAGTCAAAGTGAAATTAATTTATATAATGCTATTTGGAGTGCACAATTAACAAATAACTAGGCTCTAAGCCGTAATTAATGTTATTGCTTCAAATAAAAGTATCTAAACTGGTACTATGTGATATTGTTAAGGTCTGTTTCAGTGTTAAATGGCGCTCACCTGTAATTAAATGCTGCTTTTTGTCTATTTTGACTGTGACATATGACTATCTGCTGGAGTGGACTATCTGGTGGAGTCATTAACTAGCAGGTTACTAAGTCTAACTATGCACTTATATTAATGATGTTGATCCTTAATCTCAGTATTAGCAGAATTCACTTATATTATGGCAATAGAGTAATTTTATGATGACACATATTTATACTTAAGTAAAGGTAGTGTAATCCTTAATTTTTAACATGAACAAAAAGTCTACCAATTTACATCATTAAATCGTTTAACTAAAGAAAACAACAATGACTTTTTGTACTTTTGACCTTTATACAAAAATGTGTAATTGCAGCTTTATTTAATGGGACTAGCAATTACACTAGGAGTACTCTACCTTCTTAAATAATCCATCTTAAAAACAAATCCGTCGTCTCTCCACTAAATGAAACCATTGACTCAAACACATAATGTCTCACCTCTAAAAATGTGGAGCCGTTAGACATGGCAATCTTAAAAAGAGCGTAGATGGGAATGCAGATGACTGAGGACAGAGCCATGCAGAATCCAATAACAAGAGACCAGTTTGGGTATACGTAGTCATTGTAGGTGATGGGCTTATACTGGATCACTGTGAAGATTAGGATGAACTAAAAACACAAAGAACTTCATTAAAAATGAAAGTCAATCAAATGATTGCTGATAAATTGTCACCTTGCTACCCAAAAATAAACCAACAAATAAATTAAAATTTCTCACATAATACAGTGCTACTAGTTGAGACCACTGGAGCAGTAAAAAAATGAAAAATGCATATAACAAACACATTTCTTAAATTTACTTTGACTTTTATTTCAGTGCTGACAGTATGAGCCTGAGATATTTCATGTTTTGCCCAGTCAACTTAATTTCATTTTTTTCCTGCATTTCTGGCCTGCAACCCATACAAAAAAACACTTGAACATTTAGGCACAAATTATAAAAGTGATTTAGTGTTTTAGTCTGCAGGCAGGCCACTGCAGTACCTACATAACTACATTTTCCACAGCAAGGTCTTTGTAATGTGTGCAGCATGTGGTTTTGGATCGTCCTGTTGAAAGTGCATGGGTGTCCCTAGAAAATCTGTTGTCTTGAAGGCAGCTCTGTTGTCTTGAACATGTTGCTCTAAGGTCTCAGTACTTTGCTGCATTAATGATGCTTTTACCATGGGCACTGATAGCCCCATACCGTATTTTGTACTTGTTGCTGATAATAGTCTGGATAGTCTTTTTTATCTTCCAGAGCAGACGGCATCCACTTTTTCGAAAAAAGACCTGGAATACTGTTTGACAGAGGTTTGCCAAAGTAATCTCTTGCACATGTGGTTATATCAGCTAATGGTGAATGGACATCTGAGGGATCTGAAATTTGTTGATCTAGATCTCCTAAACTGTTCAATTATATTATACATTTTAGTGGGAGAAATATGCAAATCCCTTTAAATCTTTCTTTTGAGGTACATTGTTTTTCAACATTTAAATAATTTTCTCATACGTTTCTTGACAAACTCGAGATCCTCTGGCCATCTTTGCATATCAAAGACTCAGCCTTTCCTGGATTCTGCTGTTTTACCAAATCACCTTTTGACATCACCTCTTTGAAATCCAATAATTTTTAATGCATGGCTACCTCTAAATTGCCCAATGTCCCAACGTTTTTTGGAATGTGTTGCAGGTCTGAAATGCATAAGTGGATGTTTATTAACAAATGAAATGAAATTGTCAAGACAAATTATGAAATATCTCAGGTTTATAATGTCTGCAATTAAATAAAGGTCAAAGTAAATATAACAAAGTGTGTTTTATATGCATTTTCCATACTATCCCAACATTTTTTATTTAAAAAATTAAATAATTCAAATATTCAATATTTCAAAATAAATAATTCTAATCATGCTCTTTATCTAATTACCAACTTACAGTTATGATGATTGGGGAGATGAACCTCCAGCAAATTCTGAAGAACAATGGAGGAGGAAACCCCAGCATCATCTCTACATCCTTAAAATAGTTCCTGTGTCCTGCGGGTGAAAACACAGCTAACACCACATCCCCTCAACACAAACACCATCATCATAGCCAACAGCTACAATGCTGTTAGATGTATAGCTGAGATTAGACTTACCATAAACATACATGATGCAAATGCACATGATGCAGGAGATGATGACCAGTGAGAAGCTGGCAGCATAGTTATCCATCAGCAGCAGCCAGTATATTCCTGCCTGCAACCACAAGAGGGCCACACAACATGAAACACTCCATGAAACGCCATGTGTTTGTTATTCAATCTGCAGAGCATGCAGTATGAGCTTCTTACCTGTGTAGTTAGAGGAACTCCCAAGAGAAATCCGATGACAGCAACTCCAAACGTTATTACTGTTTTGTTTCGGATTATCCAGTCTGTGCCGATCTCATCCACTATTGCTGTGACCAATGTCTCCAAGAGACAGAACTGCCAGAAACAAACCATAGGAAAGAATGATGGCGGTAATAGATTTAGTACAACGGTGGTAACATAAAATTATTTTCAAATGTCAAGGTTTGTTGAAAAAACTGTATCTGAACTGTAAGATAGTCAATTACAGGCACACACACACAATCAGTGTTTCTAGAGAAACATAACCAAAGATATTCCATTCACTATCTTGTGGGACTAGAATGTCTGAAGATAACCGCACAGACACCCGGAGAACATACAAACTTCACACAGACACAGGGTTGAGAGCAGGAATCAAACTGAGGATCTCTGGAGCTGCATTGTGACAGCACTAACCACTAAATCTGACTTGATCTTGAATCTGAACTAGTAGCATACAAGTATTGTTTTGACTGAAAACACCAATTAACAAACTTGTGTATTTCATAGGGTTGCCTGCCCATATAAAATAAACAATTGTCTAAATGCAAAAGACCTGCTGATATATTTATAACTTGTCTCGCTTTATGAGTCCATGAGCATGGGACAAAAAAAAATTGTTATTCAAAGCACAAAGTTCAGGAATCTATTACTCTCCTTATGCTGCACGGTGTTCTCTGCAGAAAGGCCATTTAAGGTTAAAAACACTCAACCCTTTGCTGCATCAAGCATGTACAAGAATATACAATGGGAGTGGGTTGAGCTTACCTGTGTGCCAAGTCCTAGAAGGATGAGCATGAAGAAAAAGAGCAATGACCAGAGTGGTGATATGGGCAGCAGAGTCAGAGCTTCTGGGTAAGCAACAAAAGCCAGGCCAGGGCCATGATCAGCCACCTCTGACACATCAACACCCAGGTGTTGTGCCATAAAGCCCAGGATGGAGAAAATGACGAAGCCAGCGTAAACACTTGTAGCACAGTTTGTCACGCTGATGATTATGCTGTCTCTGTTCAGCCATACAAAGCAAAGCATACTCAGTTACTGTGTATTTTTACTTTACAGTACATGTTCAGTGGCGAAAGTTTTTATAATTAATATTTTATATTTAATTTAATTTAATATTTAATAATTCTGCATGAATATGGACTAATTTCACAAAATTACTAAACGTTGATCAAGAGAATCACATTACACATATGGGACAGAAATATTATTTATTGCGGTAAATAACCAAATATTATATTTTAATTTACATTAACCTTTATTTAAGTACAGTATATAGTAATTAGTTACGAAAATAAGTAACCAAAGCAATTAATTACACACAGCCAGGAAGCAAGGCAACCATTAACACACTATTTTGCTATTTTACTATTTCACAATTTATATAAATTTAAAGCTACACAGTTATTAGTCTAGCACAAAGATTCTGTAGGTAAAGGTTTTCAGCAAAGCCATTGTGATTTTATTTTATGTGGAACAAAACCAAATGGTAGTCCCTGAATCAGACTTTTAATGAAAGTCAGAGCCAAGATGACCCTAATACAAATGTAATTTATCCAAGAGGGGTCTACCAAATAAAAAAATGCAATCTTTTTGCAGGTATTAGGTAAAGACTTACAACGGAAGTGCACTTGACCTATTAATCACCTGAAACAGTTGTTGTGAAATTTATTATAGGATGCCATGGTGATGAGGCCGCCCCAAGCACAGCCAAGAGAGTAGAAAATCTGAGATGCAGCATCACCCCATACCTATGAAACACACATGCACACAATTACACCTGAACAGTCTGACAACTACAGTTACTACAGAGCCCTTCAGAGCTGCTTCTTTCAAATGAAGATAAGTAGAATGCTGACCTTGGCATCAAGGATTTTCTCCCACTGTGGAGTCAGGTAGTATTTAATTCCACTGATGGCACCATCTAACGTGATTCCTCGGATAAAGAGAATCGTCAGCACCACATATGGAAAGGTTGCTGTGAAGTACACCACCTAAAAAAGATTATATGTAGTGTAAAAAAGATTAGATGTAACTATTATTGCAACTACTTCAAACTGACTTTGAAAATCCTTTCCCAGTAAAAAGCAGATTGTGGTGAAAAACAAACATCACTTTATTTAAAAGCAAGACTCATTATAGTTACTTAATAATATATTACTTTGCTGTTGAAATCTGTAAATTTATTAACTGTGGAACTAATAAAAGATTATCTTACTTTGTTTGTCACACAAGCACATACTGTTCTTCGATTTTAGTTTTATTGTCTTATCTGATCTTATCTTGTCTTATCCTATCTTATCTTGCAGAGAATAAAAACACTAAATCCCTACTACACTGACATGTACAGACAGTTCTAATTGTGTCTATATAGATGCACTGTTTTATGACTACTAAGTATGTGCAATATGTATCATCTATAATATCTTTCTCAGCTGTTCTTTTAACAATGTGTGAGTTGGCACTTCATAGTATATCACTCATTTTCACGTATTCACTGCATGGCATAGCCAGCTAATAACACACGACTGAAGTTAAAAATGAGTGAACAACCTGTTCCAGGAGACAAAATACAGACACCACCAGACTTGTAGTCTACATGGTGAGATATAATCGCTATTTGTGGAGCATTCGCAATCACAAGAGGTGGTATGGCTTTTAAAATATAGATGGTATATAGACATATAGACAGCAATCTGCAAACTGTGCTAAAAGTCTATTCATCAGCAAACGTATTTCACTATTTGCAAACTAACCACCACACAGAATATGTACTGGTACATTATGTTATACTGAAATGCACTGTCAAGGACAGGTATGGCTATGGTGTTCTGCTTGACCATAAATCTGTTATGGCAAAATAAGAAACCTTTTGATGTTTATGTGCTACAGTATTTGTAATGAAATTGAATGCCTTAGTTTTATATAAACAAATAAGATCCATTTTACTTTAATGCTATTTCATTTAATATATAAATAGTAAGCAACGCCTGAAACATTATTAACAAGAGTAAGATATTACAACAAAGGGCTTTTATAAACACATTGCTTGTAATCCCAAACAATTTCTGGTGTGCTGAATTTTGATGTGATGAATTCAAGTATAACAAGGAAGACTGTCATTTGGTTCGAGTTGTTTTGCTGTTACATTAATTAATTATAACACATAGTTATTACTTCTAAAAATATAATAATGCACATGTATTGGTCACCAAATGATTAATTGTCTTTTCTATTCAAGCATCAGTTTATCTCTGGTAAGTGTCCAGCAGTAGTCTGCAAGCATTGAAGGGTTTCATTTCATTAATTTTTTCATAGTAGTGATTTTCTGGTGAAATCACTCACCATGTTTGTCACCAAGTGCTCCACAGTTTGGCGCAAAGAAGTCTAGATGAGAGTGCAATGACATGTTACATCCAAGTTCTTTATATGCCTAAAAGAGATTTTCCAACTCTTAGTAATTGTCTGCCCTGGTGAATCCAAGGAAATTTGTCACCACTAACTGAAAAGTTGCCTATACAGCCTTTTCCTTGCCATACAGCAAATGGTGAAACCCCTCATCTTGCAGAAGCACACAAATCTGAGGAGCAATGAAGACTTCTCCCTTTATCTTTGCTTCATTGAACTTGCCCATTGCCTTCACATAGTTCTTCATCAGACCCAACTTGATATGCAATGGTGGTAACAGAATCTTATTTGGTTCAACAACTTCTGGATGAAGAAAGTTTTTTTGTCCCTGGCTGCAGTGAATGTCTGAGTGGCCAGTCCCTTTCTTGTAGTGTTTTTCTCTTGCTCAACTGTCCCATTCACATAGGAAACAGTAATACTCTGTGTATAAAGCCTGGAGACCAAACAGGAGTCCAACCACCTTTAAGTCACCACAGAGGCACCATTGACGTTAGCCATGGTATATGCACCTCGTTTTGGTGACTGAAAAGTTACTTCACCATAGCAGTTGATGCAATGCTGATGATGCAAACTTTTCCTAGAGTTGGATGGATCAACAGCTGTAAGAAATATCTACACACCCCTGTATCATAAAAATCAGAGCCAAAATGTAAACATCATTTTCGTTTTCAGAACCTCAAAATTAGTTGAGCTAGTTGAGTAGACAACCCACCATAGAATGGGTTTGTGAAATCAATGCACAGACATCCACTCCCACATTTATACATCCAAATTAACCCATTAACAGTCCACTAATATTTTTAAATAAAATAATAATAATATTTTCAGTAGTATGTATTAATATTTCATCCACCCCATTTATAAATGTATGTTTTGTGTTATCTTGTTAATTTTCTAAATGAAAGTAACATAACCTCTACAGATAACAAACTTAAATATGACCAGTGGTGTTCAGTCAGGCACTTTTAAACTCTTGAGAGAAGGGGTAGAAAACAGGTGTATGTGAAATATGATGAAAATATTTATTTCATGAATAAAGTCAAATTATAAACATAAACACACAATTATAAACTGAATATGACATATGTTAGCTGATAATTAACAAAGCTAATAAGTTCTGAGTACAAGTTTTATAAATATCAGTTAACAGTAAGAGCCTGTTAAAATGTGCATAATGTGTAGTGGTAATTCACCATAGGAAACACAATGGATGTAGATCGCATTGGAATTAAATGGCTTCATAACTTCTACATACACCTTCCAGTTTCAATGTATACTGTGGTTAATCATGAAAAATGGTAGTTTAGTATGTATAGCGTTTAGCTCTAGGAGATAAAACTGTGAGATATTAGGGTATGTTCATGCTTCAGTTCCCTATGAACTATATAATGTTGACATAATTTAACATAGGCAAAGGTTTTAAATAAACAGGAACCAGGTGGGGATTTTCTCTCAGAAAATAATTATAATATATATAATATATTGGGATATAAATTATCAAACCAAGTTCCTGAATGAGGTACATTCAAATAATGTTATTTGTCTGTATTTCTTACCTCTCTATCTATAGTATTTACCTAAACAAGTGCTCCATCATTTTTGCATATACCCTTCATACAGTATATATATGGCCCCAAAGACTTGCTACTGTACGAAACTCTGAAATAAGTGGAGGACAGATTGGCTCACCTTGCCTGAGGACTTCACCCCACGAATGAGGCAGAGAAACACAACTACCCAAGAGATGGCCAGGCAGCCCAGGATGGGAAGGCGCACTTCACCAAAGTTCCCTATGCCATCTGAGATGTTCAGTACATAGTTCCTGGGAGGATGAGAAAGGACACAATCAGTGAGAAACACACTATATACACTCACTATCCACTTCAGATATTTAGATACACCTTGCTAGTTCTGGGTTGGACCCTGCCTTTAGAACTGTCATACATATTTGTGGTATGGGTTCAACAGAGAGCTGGAAACATTCCTTAGAACTTGTGGGGTAAATTAACAAAACAGAATCACCCAGTTGCTGCAGATTTGTCGAATGCCCATTCATGATCTTTCAGTTACCAATAATACCAATCTTCCATTCCACTACATCCCAAATGTGCTCTATTGGATTGAGAGATGGTGACTGTGAGGGCTATTTGTAAGTGCAGTGAAGTCAATGTCATGTTGAAAAAAACAGTTTGAGATTATTTGAGCTTTGTGACATGGCATGTAGAAATGGGTAAAACTGTGGTCATAAATGAATGGTTATGGTCCAACCAAAGTACTGTAATATTTAAATGATGGTATTAAAAGGGTCAAAGTGTGTCATGTTGTTTACGTCAAATTCTGAGTAATTCTGAGACTAGAAGACAAGAAGGGTCATCACAAAATGTCGCCACAAAATGTCATCGCCAAAGAAGCAGGCTGTTCACAGGGTGCTACATCCAAGCATATTAATGGAAAGTTGAGTGAAAGGAAAAGCGTGGAAGAAAAAGGTATTGAATGGATTGAAGATTCACAAGGAGTGGACTGCTGCTGGAGTCAGTGCTTCAAGAGCCACCACACACAGGCGTATCCAGGACATAGGACACAACTGTCATATTGCTTGTGTCAAGCCACGCATAACCAAGAGACAATGCCAGGCTGCTATCAAAGCAAACTGGGCTTCCATAACACCTCAGCAGTGAAATGCAGTAATTTAAATGGAGCCCCGACCAAGCATTGAGTGCATTTACTGTAATTTATTTACATGACTGTCAATGTTCCTGGGTCTAGGGATTCATGCAAGATCTCATCTCATGGGGTAAGAATGATTCTGAGAAATTACAAATTTTACAAACCACTGAATGAGTTCTATGTAACTGTCATGTGTTTTGATGACCTGTAAATCTGAACTTTGTGCCTGACAAAAACAATCCAGTATTGACAACTGACAGTACAAGCAACTTCATCCTTACAATAAATGGCTTGAAGGAAAGAACGGCAGAGACAAATGCCTTTCATGGTTCACTTGCAAATACAACCCGAAGCGCTAGGCACAAAACATTTAAAAAGTGATTCATTACTGTGACATAAGCCTTAATCTCAAAGCCTTCAATTCTCCACACAGAAAAGTAAGTGTATTAAAAAAAACTAACTCATACACACATTTGTGTTGCTAGCCTTGTGAGGACTTTGTGTGATTTGTGTAAACAACATTGAAGGACTACTGCAGATAATTAGTATCCTACCTACCTCTAATCCTAACCTTAACATCAGCAAGCTAAAGCCAGTCTTCTGGCTCTTTTAAAATGCCATTTTTGTTTAAAAAAATGAAATAAAAAATAATAATCAATTAATTAATTAAGTGATTAATAGAAAAAAGAGTTACAGAAGGGTTTCCTATCATTATAGGAACATTTGGTCTACTCCATTATAGCAAGACACAGACACATACTAAACAATATGTTCTCACAAGTGGCAGTCACGTGCTTAACTCTCACAGCCCTGACCTGACCTGCAAATAACTAAAATAAATACAAATAAAATACTCCTGTGGGCAAGTGTGTTTACTCTAAAATAAAGATTTACATGCATATCAAGACAAAATAGTCTTGCATATATGCTATTTATTATATTTAGAGTGATTGCACAAGCACTATCACAGTGCTAATGTAACTCTACTGAACATATTACCATAAAACCTAATCAAAGTTAGACGGAAACAAAATAACACAATGGCAATGATTTTGTTTAAACAAGGGAAACAGATCAAGAATGCCACCAGTTATACTAAAGTGTACAATTGAAAGGAGCCTATATTATCCTCTTAGGCTGGATACAAGATGTGGTTGTGCATGGGGGCAGACAGATTCTAGATGGTGTTCTGCGTCACATTTGCCTGAAACACAACACATAACTCCATACCAAGTTTTGCAAACTGACATTTCTAACTAGGTGTGTGATTTATTATTTTTTTTTACAGCATTGAGTATAATTTCTTATCAATGTTGTATTGGATGTTCCAAACATATTCTAGATTAATTATAATCCACTTGATAAAGTTGTTTACAAAGACATGCTATTTAATCAAGTTAATAAATACCTGATAATAAAGTAGTTGAGTTTACTATTCATGGCCATCAAATTACAGTTATTGTAATAAATATTGTAAGGTTTTTATACAATTAAGAATGCTTGACTCCACACAATTGTCCATGTTGACCCACTTGCAAGTAAGGTTAAACAATCTTCAAGTATGCTTGTAAAAACAGCACTGGTAGTGTGGTATAGATTTGTTTTCCAATTAAACAAATAAACCAGAATATCTATGATATATTTAAGATACTTATAATAAACAACAAGCATGGCCTTTGGCGAATAACATTAATTTAATTCTGCATTGGCTACAAAATCTTTGCTAACCTCCAGTATTCCTCACTTGGGCTTGTCCTCTTAGTGCGATTGGCCACCTCACTGAGGCCTGATACTACACTGACAGTGAAGTTGGCAAGGGTGGTGTTTGTCCGTGGTGTATCAACCACACCGGTGCAGTCTGGGGTGTTCCAGGGGTTGTTGCAGTATGTCCATGGTAGCAGGTTTGTCATGGACGTGAAGAAATAGTAGATGGCGATGCAGATCACCACATTGTAATAAATACCAATGTAGGTGGATACAACCATCATTCCATAACCCACACCTAAGAGAGGAACACATTCAATGGTTAATTAAACTTTTAATGGATCAACTGTAATAAGGAATGCGCAAAAATCTAAACCTTTGGAATTATCTGAATGTCTACATTACGTAACAAAATGTTTTCTAAATACTCACAAATATCTTGTGCCTAAAATGATACCCAACAAACAATTTTAAATGTTCTATTTTTACTACACTTGATCAAGTTAAAAGGTACACTGCTCACAAACAAATTGAAAATTTCAAAATAAAATAACTTAAAATATA
>JAUZST010012969.1:0-11213 GCA_034779995.1 Parotocinclus haroldoi
GTTTAAAATAAATAACAAATTATTAATAAAATTTAAATTAGTAGTAGAAAAAAACAAATAATAATAATAATTCAAATCATAAAACAAAATTGATTATGTGATGAGTCATTTTAAACACTGTACTAATTTAGGACTGTAGGATATTCTATGTACTGAACTTTATTGTATTTTTAAATGTTTTTTCACTTTGTGTTTAATTTAAACACAAAATAAAAATTGAATTAGTGTCTAATACTATGTATAATTAGTATCTAATAAAATGTATAATTTAGTAATTGTACTAAATTTCATAAAATATAAATATTATAATTGCAAAGGTTATATAAGCATTATCACTAGTGACTTCAGACCACTTTGTATCATTAAATTCTACTCAATACACTCAAATGAACATCTGGGAATGTGGACCACCTCTGCTTTAAAAGTAGCCATGTAGTCAAATGTTGTGTGGAGGCCTGTTGGTGCTACTGCCATTAATAATGCTGCTATCTGAAATGAACAAGTGCTCTTTGGAACTGAGAGAAAACAGAGACAGAAGAGTACTGGTAAATTCTGAGTGTTTGGTGGTTTTATGTTTCTCTCACTCCTTTTGTGATTCCACAACTTTCACTTTCATTGTGGTGAGTTTCAGGTTATCCCCATGCCTAGAGTACCATCTCTGATAGCTAGCACCTAAAGAACCAATTTGAAATTAGTACCATTGGAGCTAAAAATAATGCTGTTGAATCTACTGCCATTTGCCTATTTTGGATGCAAAATCTGGAAAGTATGAAATGAAATGCAATGCGCAAAAACATATGATTATCATTATCAATATATCATATATCATTGTTTACCCAAGTCATTTGTAAACAGCTACAAGAGCCTTGATAACACATCGTTGTTTGAAAAGTTCATTTTAATCCTCTGAACTGTGGGCTTGGTCTGTTTGTTTTGCTGTAGAAGTATTTTCTTTCCAAGGGTTATTGCCTAATCTATTCAAATTTATTTGGACTCAACATCCACGATTCATGGTTATGGTATTGCTTTCATTTTCCATGTCAAAGCAATATATGTTTATTTCCAAACATTTTGATAATTCCAGCCCCCCCATAAGTTAATCTAATGGTCATGTTAAGTCAACACGCACACACATGCATGTGTGATTCAGTTTTATTTCATTAATCAAGATAATCAGAAAACTAATGTAAACTCAATTATGGTCATTAAGTAGCAAGTAATATTTTCATAGGGGTGAACAGAAGCATGTCTAACTGGATGAGAGTGACACACATTGATTGCTCAGTAGGATGTATGGACCCCCAAGACTGCCAAAACACACTGACAGCAATGGGGCATTGGCAGGATCAGACTGTACAGCAGTTCTTTTGGGATCTTCTGCCACTCTTGTTCCTGAGCAACTGAAGAAATGTTGTGGGACCCATCAGACGGTTTACCAGACGTCGTACCACTAGACCCCAAGCATGTTCAATGCCATTTAGGTCTGGAGAACGTGAAGGTCAGTCCATGAATTCGATTCCTGACCCCTGAGGCATGTTGTTGATGACATGTGCACGGTGGGGCCTTGCATAACTCCAGCATAGAGTGCCACTATAGGGTGCAGGGCTGTGAGAAACAGGAATGTATGAGAGGTTCTACACAGATAAAAAGAAAATAAAATGAACTTCTGTCCCAATTTCTAAAGGGCAATTTATTAGATGGTTTACCTTCATGTTATATTTAGCTACTTAACAGAACACAGAGATAAATATCAGGTTTGGTATGACCACCTGAAATACTTGTAATCTTCCTGGAATTGCAAACAAAAATAGCTGTTATTTCCCCTCTCTTTGTCTCACTGTCCTCACCTGGAGAGCAGTAATAAAAGTGCTTTAGCACTACTAAAAGTGCACAGTCTTAAAAACCTCGGACAAATTGATAAAACATTATCCTTCTAGATGTACTCTCCACTTTGGCGCTCCAAACACTAACCTTGTGTGATATAATTACTTTCCAGGAAAATGCTAGGTCTATCATTAGGTATTAAGGTAGTAGTAACTGTGGTTCATACATTCACATTCATATTTTCATTCATATTTCCACCTTATACACACACATACACATCACACACTGGCCAATTTATTAAGTACACCTGCTCTCCTGCTTGATAAAGCAAATATCTAATCTGTCAATCACATCGCAGCAAATCGGTGCACGTAGGTAGGTAGACACAATCAAAATGACCTACTGGAAACAACATGAAAGCATAGATACATCCTACCTTGTATCAATGTTTCATCCTGGTACTGGTTGTATAATAGTGTGGGGGATATTATCTTGGCGTGCTTTGGGCTGCCCAGTACCGTCGTTTAAATGCCATAGCCTACCTGTATATTCTTGGTGACCATGTCCACCCCTTGAGGACCACATCTTCTGATGGCTACTTCCAGCAGGATAACAAGCCATGTCACAAAGCTCAAATCACATCAAACAGGCTTCTTAAACATAATGAGTTCACTGTACTCGGATGGCCTCCAAATGTCACAGTCCAGTAAAGAGCCTTTGGGACACTGTGAAACACATCATGAGAATCATCATCTTGGGTTTGAACCTTGGAGGAGCAGTCTGGGTGTCTGTGTGGGCTTACTCCTGACTCCTAACTACAGTTTCCTCCCACAGTCCTATATATCCAGACGTGTTAGGTTGAGTGGTGTCTCTAAAGCGCCCCTAGTGTGTGAGTGCATGCATGTGGGAGAGTATCTGCCCTAAGATGGATTGGTGCCTTGCTTCTTAAGATAGGCACCAACCTTCCTACAACTGCGTCCAGGATTAAACAGATAAGAACATGGATAAAATTAATGAAATGCATAATTTGACAAATCTGCAGCAACTGCATTGCAATAGCATGTCAATATAAATAAAAAATATGAAGAATATTTGTAGACTCTCAAATAAGTAAAATAAATATACTGCTCACAACATATATATATATATATATATTTTTTTTTTTTTTTTTTTTTTTTTTTCTCAGGATGTTTTTAGTTTGGAGTTTTTGAAGTTTGGAGATGTGACTGTACACTTTTTTTTTTTTAAAGTAAATCCCATCCATTTGATCTATTTTTTAATGTTGTATGGGAGTACCCTCATTTTGCCTGAACTACCACATACATAATCTATATGATGAAATGAAAAGTGGTGAAGCGAATAATTTTTCTTTAGAAATTATGTTTAAAGCAGAGATGTTAAAAGGTGTGCATCCTAGCTTTGCCACTTACTTTTTTATCAATGCTTGTACCCACATCACGATGATATGGTACAGCTGGGGTGTTTCTAGACTGTGTGTTGTACTGGGCACATACAGAATTAAATTAAGAGGGGCACAGCCCTGCTCCCAGTCAGTTTGGTGGGTTATACAGTTAGAAGTGTCTAGCCAAAACTTATAGCTCTGGGCTATCATTACCTTGTCTGTTGCATGGCTAACATTCATTTAAATACTCCATATGTCAACATGTCATGTCAATGTACTCAATCATCCTGAAACTGGACTTGCCTGAAGCCCAAGATGCCCGAGCTTTGGCAAAGATGCAGAGTAATTATGGGAAACAGTGTCTAGAGTTCACATTTTCAGTGTGAACAAATAAGGGACACCCAGTTGCCATTTATCCACAACACCACACCATCTTCAAACCCCACCAGCATCACCACAATCCAACATTACATTTTTAATTAATTACACAATGAAATTGATTTCAACTGAAGTCACATTTATTTATATAGTGCTTTCTACAATGGAGCATTGTCCCAAAGCAGCTGCACAATTTTAGATTATTATAAACTCCCTAAATTATCTTTTAACACTACCTATATTTTCAGCAGGACTAGGTTAACATCCTCTTGAATTGATAAGGTCTTGGGTCTGGGTTATTCTCTAGAATATTGGTTAATGATATGCATAAATCATTACTTAAATAACAACAACCAAATAGCACATCTGCCTTATGGGGAGTTGTGGGTAAAATAAACGAAATAATTCCACTCTCTTCTGTGCTTTAGCAGCTCAGACAAAGTTTACTACTTGCATGCTATTTCATGTCAAAAAGATCACCATGTATTGTTGCCAGGGACAGCACTGACCCACTCACACCTAGTCTGTTTCTGTCCTATTTTAATGATTTTGAGCTTCACTGCTTGTTTTTTGGGAAATTGGTTTAATATTTTTGCTATTATGTAATGTTATGTTATTGTCATCACAGCGATGATGACCTAGTTTATGCAGGAAACAACATGTACGGATTCAATCCAATTCAATCAATACATCCTGTATTGATTCAATAATGGAGTATGCCATACTATGAGCGGCGAGACTGCCTGTAGTGAATTTAAGAAGGGTGTCCTGTAGTTCTTTTCAGCAGCGTAGAATAAAAGCAAAATCTGTATGTCATTTGTACAGATAGATAGATAGATAGATAGATAGATAGATAGATAGATAGATAGATAGATAGATAGATAGATTCTAGCTGACGTGACATCGAAGAGCTTAGTGGCTGTTACTCTCTTTACTATTGAGCCATTAATTCTAAGGAGGGAATGATTCGCATGGTACTTCCTAAATTCAACAACCACATTCTTTGTCATGTTGACATTTAGATATAGGTTGTTATTTTTGCACCAATATGCGAGTCTTTTAATTTTCCCTCTGTCTGAGTTTTCATTGCTCTTGCTGATGAGGCCCACTACCATGTGCCATTAGCAAATACTATAATAAGATTAGAACTGAATCTATCCATGCAGGCGTGTCAGGAGTGTAAATAGCAGTGAACTGAGAATGAAGGTGATTTACTTGAATTATTGTTGGATGACTGTTTGGCTCAGAGAGATTGAATATGTCTGTTAGGACATGAGCCAGCTGGTCTGTACAGTCTCTCTGAACCCAGTACATCATTGCCTGGTCCACAACTGGATCAAATGTTTTGTGCATTTTCAGTGTTTTTGTAGTGTTTAATAACTGATTACAATTAGCTGAACTTTGCCGGTTTGGCATATTTCTTTATGTCTGATTTTTCATCAGCGGCTGATGTGCATTAATAACTGCAACAAAACATTTTCAATCTTTGGTAGGAACGACTTATGTGCATGTACATGGTGTCTAGGTCTTACAGCATGACCACATTCTCTTCAAATTAAAATCACAGACAAATATCCTACAATTATGAGGTTGCTTGTAATTTACAATTCATAATTCATTGTTCCATCAATGACGGCAAGCCATCCGGGCCCAGATGTAGCAAAACAAGATAAACCCTGATAGTGCTACCATCACAATGTCTCACCATTATTCTACTGGAATGCAGTGTTTTCTTTCTTCAAGTCTAACACTTCTCATTAACACCAACATGTTGTGCTTTTAGCTGATTGGTTTTAAAAATGTATTTCCAATAGACTTTTGTATTACCCATGTGCTGCATGATGGCCAGTAATGTTCTTTTTGGAGAGCAATGGCTTGCTCCTTGTAACCTTGCCATGCACACAATATTTCTCAGTGTTTTCCTGCTGTTTGACTTATGAACATTAACATTATCCAATGTGAGAGAGCCCTTTCATTCCTTTGTGACTTTTGGACTATTACATTCATTGCATTCCAAAAACTAAAATATTTACCTCCTGTGGTTAACTGGGCTCCATTTATCTACCTTTAAATAATGTCTGAAACGCTATTCAAAACAATCAATACAGTTAAAATCAATGTACATTCAAAACAGTTGTGGAGTGCTTCCTGGGACCAGGCTTGGATTTGTGTGGTGGCTGCGTTTGTTTGCTTGAGTAGGGGAGTGAAAACTGGGGGTCAGAATGACTGAAACATAGTCTGAGAGTCTGACGGTGGGCTCAGTCCTCTCTACTGACATTATGTCTGGGCTGTCCGAACCGGTTTACTGTGAGTGCATGCCTTTGTGGAACCACTGCTCCTAACGCCTCCTAACAACCAGGTCAGAACACCCAAAATGGTGGGCAAATCATCTAAATGACCAACCTGCTTCTTTCTGACCAATGATTCTGTCTGTCAACTGGTGAGAACGTACTACTCGAGAGCTTTTTATAGGCTACTAAGGCAAGCACTTTTATACCCTCTTGTGGCAAGATCCAGTGTCTAATCAGACTACAACTGTAATAATTTCCGTATCTGCCTGAGACATAACCTGAGTGCTTAATTGTTTCGATTTTTGTATTTTTTGTAAATGTGTGTACAATGTAAGAAGAGTCTGTTATGTTGAGTCTGGGAGGTGACCCTAAATGTAGTGTTGCAATATTGACATGTGATGTTGTAAATACTTTAAAGCTATCATCTGCCAAAGGTTTCATCTCCTTACTACAGAAGGCATATGCTAAATCTCCTAATGTTTAGTCGTTAGAAAGTAAAAAGCATTGCTGATTAAACATGGTGTCTGTTAATTGTTTCTAAAAGCGAATCATGAGTACTCATTGTAATTGGGTTAATTTCATTTGTGAATTCTCTTCTTTCACGCGTTAATGAAAAGAACAGGGAATATGTTTTCTGGAGCAGAGAGGACTAAGGGGCTTGCTCAAGGACCCAGCTGTGGCAGTTTGAACCCTGACAGAGAAATAGGACACACCAACATTAACATAGAAGCAGTTGCCTTATATCCTCCTAGTGGTTCAGAAGAAGGAGAAGACATGTCCTCTGAATAGAGAAAATTCAGTCAGTAGCCCATGTCCTTAACCATAACTGTCCATGACCGATATGAAAACTAGTGCCTTCAACCAGTCACTGGGCATATGAATGTATCTTTTTATGGCTGTAATGCAAATAATTGATTACATTCTTCCCATAAACCACCTGTGAAAGTAATGGTTGCAAAGTATAGCAATTTCAAAATAGCCTTTTTTGATGTATAGACAAATAAAAAAAAGATTCTGCAGATTCAAATATATAAGAAGAATTGGCTTAGCATTAGAGACCAAAATCTGTCAACTGATTAGATATGGGCCAATATAGAGTGACTAATTAACATGAGTGACTAATTAACATAATGCATGTCTTTGGACTGTGGTAGGAAACTGGAGCACCTGGAGTAAACCCATACTGACACAGCCAAAGTCCACACAGGTAGAGTCTGGTAGCAGGATTAAACCAGGCATCCTGCAGTTGTGAGGTGACTGCACTAACCACATTTGCCATCCTGCCGCCCCTCATACAGGACGTAGAAAAATTACTGTATGTGGCTTAATTTTGTTTGACATTTCCACATCTTAACACCACTTTGCTCTGTTGCCCTGGCACCGATGTCTACATAGCCATTTGTGTCTGTATGTAATGTCCCACCCAGCTGGGTATCTTCAGTAGTGGTCTAGTGTATTTGTCCTTAATTATCTTTTGGTTAAAAACCTGCATACATTTAACCCCTTTAATGGCTCCAATATGTGCATTTGTATGTTCCTAGTGAAGAAAAAATATTTAATAAATCTGATTTATTGTTTTGTGCCTATATAATGTGTCTAAGTGGAAAAAATAATAATCAGCTCATACTAGCTAGGTTGTGCTGCAAAATATTAATATAACAGTTGTATGTAACGGTACAGCAAAAGCATTCAAAACATGACCAAACCAGTCCCAGAGCTTTTAGGATTGTGAACATGTAAAACGCTGTGCTAAGTTATGTATTACCCAAATAATAAAAACCACTAAATTACTCAAAAAGCCAAGTGTTTCCCATTAGCTCCTGCCAAAATTTAAAAATAATTTCTATTCGATCAGGCGTGTCGTGTCCTTCAGTTGGTTTCTTCAATAATGACTGCTTAGAAGGCCTCCTTGAAATAATTGGTTTTCTAAACTTTATTTTAGCGTGACCCTGCCATGAATCATGATTCTCAAATCCAAGTTCAGAACATACAGTTAGAGTTTAGCGCCTTAATGGAATGGATTAACTGGATTAATTTCCGACATATACTTATATACTAATACTAAGGAACGTAATTGCAGGTCTGGGGAGGTTAATAAAACAAAGCATTCCCATTTCCACAACATTACCGAATACAGACATTTCATAAGAAATTAAATAAGCATATTTTAGGTAGTCTCATGCTGTACATGCATCTAGATCATATGAGTAATGAGATTCTCCCAACAAGGAAGCACTTGCAGTCGGGCAGTGAGCCTTGGAGGAATAATGATCGTGCCAAGCCTTTGAGCACACTGGTCTTTCTACCTGCAGGAAAACAACTTTCGGTTGAGCATTTATTCAGACTGTGACATCTTCTGAAAATAAAGCCTAAGGATGCCAGGCGTATCCAAAATTAGACTGAAACTTGATCTGCCAGTCACAGTTCTGTGTTCTAGCACAGAGAGGAGATTTTAGTTCTAGACTAGCAACACACTGTTGCTAAAGAGGCAAAGGTAGAACTAGAATGTCTCATGTATATCATGATGATGTTTACATCAGAGTACCTAAACGCACTAGACACACATCCCTCTGTATTTGTACTGTAAAGTAAAAGATAAAGCATAAATTGTGTGTGATGGTGGATATTGTTTTGAATGGTTAATTACTTCTATTTCCATTCATCCCTTATTGTTTAAAATGTACCAAACACAGAATGTAATTTACTGCAGTGTATAACAACCTGCACATGTGTAGGTCTGAATCAACAATGTAAATAATGTAGAGGAAAATATTTTGAGACCCAGAAAGCCAGGACTAGCTTTCTAAATTTAATGCGGTCTACAACAGGACGCTAGTGGCATGTGAAAACTTTTGTAGGATGTGAACCAGATGGGCATTCTGAATGCTCTGTAGTGCAGCAGTAGACCACAACGACAGACCATCAAGCAAAACATTGCAGTAAATGAGTCTGGAAATGACAAGAGCCAATTACTACTACTGTCTAGACAATACCTTGAGTTGCTAATGGCCAGCTAAGCTACCTGGATAAAATGTGTCTTTCCTTCCCTAATACTTGACAATGCGGAATTTATTTCCATTAACTAGTTTTGTCAACTCTAACCCAACATTTTGAAAAAGCAATATTCATTGCACAATGCATGTATGTCTGTTGCAAATATGCTGTCTTAAAGGCAGCGTATCTTGCTCTAAAATCTCTTCAAAAAATATCTGAAATGCTGATTCATCAGATCGCATGGCTTTGTGTGAAGGTCCATCCCTGATGCCTCAAAGTTCAGGGAAACCGATTCCACCCCAGAACATGCTTAATGTGGCTTTTTTCTGCACTGTAAAGTTTATAGTGCTATTTGGGAATGTAACTTGATACTGTATTGCTTAACAAGGATTGCCAAAGTAATCCCTTCAGACTTGTAAATGTATTGTGCTTTGTAGAAAGAAAGATCTGTAAATACTTCCTAGTCTCAAGCATTTTTTGACAGACTGGAAATCCTCTACAAACCTCTGCATCTCAAAGACTTAAGTAATTCCTGGAAACAGCTTTGTACCAAATCATGTTCATAATCACCCGTTGACGTCACTTGTTTAAGTTTAATTCCTGTTCTAGACTCTGCTCGTGAATAGTTTGTATGTCTTCGATATGGGTATCATCAGAGTACTCTGGTTTCCTCCCATATTTCTGAAAAAAAAATCAAGACCATTAGCATCTCTACAGTGTACACCATGAAAACTTCAGGCTTTCAGAAGTTTAGTTGGCTAACAGAGACTCTTCTCTGGCCAAAGTATAAATGGGGTTTCATGCTTATCAAGAATTAGGATTTGCAGTAAAAAAAAATAATAAATCAGAATATTTGATTATCATAGGCTTTCAAGACCACATTTAATACTAATATAAACCTAATTAAATTTGCAGCGTGCGGTCTGTTACAAAAGATGAGAAAAGAGAAAGAAATGCATTACACTGACAAGCCTGCACACTTTAATCCAGTCATTCTTTAATGATTTATTCCTAGTGACAAAGTATGTGTGTGTAATCTGTCGTGAATTGGCAAACCTATCAAGGGCTGGTTCCTCACTTATGCCCTGGGCCAAACCTTGCAACCCTGAATTGGCTTAAATTAGTGTGTAAATGATTCTACCACTGTCCAATCTTCCCCCTCTCACACCCAGACATTTGTGTCTGTGCAGCATCCGACCAGCTTGGAGCACCGGCAAGACTCCCAGTGATCATCTGCACAACTAAACCTCAGTCTGACTCAAGAACACTCATTACTAATTCTAATTCTAACTTTCTACTAATACAATAACTTCTACTAACATTTGCAGCTCGCTGGCTCTTGAATATACACACTTAAATTGAAAAGTCTTAAAGTGTTTAGGATGTCTAAATATTAGAAAATTTAAAAAATGAGTACATTGCTAATTCCTTAAACCCTGCTTAAGAGTTGCAAGCTTTCCACGTGTGCTTTATCAGTTGGTCCGACCAGGCTGAGCAGAGTCTCTGGCAGTCTCTGTTAAACCATAGTCAGTGAAAGCTTCTATGAGTTTTATCAAAGCAAGCCTGTAACAGTCTCAGGTGCAGGTGAGGCTGGAAACGATTACTTATGCTTATTAGCACTTTTTGATCTGATAAGGCTGGCACAAAAGTGGAGAGTAGAAAAGCAAAAAAAAGGAAAAAGGCACCCACTTATTTCTATTTCAGGTTAGAAGGTTAAAGCAAACAGCGTGCATGCAGAAATCTGCTTTCCGCTTACTGGATCATTGACAACCGAGCAGGCAAAGCCGCTGCATGCACAGAATGGAAATAAGGAGCTTCAGGGGTGTATGGACCTGCTCTGCAATAACACGCCATCACAAAACCAGCTGTATTCACAATAGCTGCATGAGATGCACATGACCAAACACAGAGACTGAGAGTTTCTACTTGAACAGTAGTTGTGGACATTTGTAGTTGCGGACTATTGCATCTGCACTTCATGCTCATGTTAAGTCAAATCTATATTTTTAGCACATTTTACAACATTGCCTGTTTTTGGATTTGGCATGTCCCATTCCTCAGCTGCCTTCTATGATGTGCATGACTCTCATGCATAGAGGACGGATTCATGAACATCCATCATCTTTGCAGACAATCAAACAACTGATGCAGTCACTGTTACCACTGTTGTAACCATAAGGAATTGACCACTGTCCAGTTTCAGATGACTAATTGTCTGTGCTCTGTCCAAAGTATTTAAAGTATTTAAGAGACCATCTATCTATCTCTCTCTCTCTCTCTCTCTCTCTCTCTCTCTCTCTCTCTCTCTCTCTCTCTCTCTCTCT
>JAUZST010012970.1:0-11213 GCA_034779995.1 Parotocinclus haroldoi
ATATAAAATACCATATGCCGGATTAGATCAGGAAATACTGTGCTGATCCTGGAGAAAGCTGCATCATTCATGACCGCCGTGCAGTTATAGATTGTAAACTGGGGCTGCCGTTGCGTGAGAGCCTCTGTGGTCATGTTGGCAGTATTGGTGCACAGCAGGTCTTGTTTGAGCCTACTGCTTTCACAGCTGCCCAGACACTTCCATGCATGGGTTTGAATCTAGTTTGTAACATAAGCAGGACTTGAGAGAATAGCTGTTATCAAAAACTGGGAAAAAGCAGGATCCGGTGTTCAGGGTAACAACAATCACCCAATTTTACACAAGGTAAATGTAGCTACGCAATTGCTACAGTGCACAAAGGGCAAGCGCTTTATGCACGAGGACCTTGACACACACTTTTTGGAAGTGTTTGTGAAATGGCAGAACTAAATTCTTCAAGGATCCCCGACTTGATAGCAGCCTATTCGCATGCGATGCTCGGTGCACACGCCATCCATAACCGGGGAACGGCTTTTTGAATCCTGACATTTGGAGAGTATCCCCTGCTGACTTAATCATGCCAAATATTGCGTGTCATTTGTGAGTCACACATGGACCTGGCTGATGGTAGTAGTAGTAATCCGCCTCCGCTGTGCTCGGGCTCCTGGAGGGCTCAGGCTCTGCACTCGCTGCTCTTATTTTCCTGTCACGCTTGCTCATAGAAATAACAATGAGGATCATCATGCAATAGATATTTATGGAATGACTTGTGATGACTGTGTAGCTTTCAGAAATAAGCCTCTAGTGACAGGGAAAGAAGAAACATTGCCTTTTTAATGAAAGTAGAACATCATTCGACAGTATTAATAGAACGGTAGAAAATCGATATATAAATAGTAAATATTTCTTAATGCTTTAGCCTACTGGAATTTCTTGATGTGCATGTTTTGTTTTTATTATCAGACTAAGTACCTGATCTGTCGGTGGCAGTGTAAAGAGGGACAAGTCCAAAACAGGTTCGACAGGGGCCCCAGGAAAATAATGACACAAAGTGTAAGGAGCTTTTTCCGAGCAGCAGCAACAGCAATGCAAACCAAAAACAATCTGAAAACATAAATGATTCGATTCACACAAAGCAACATGTGTTACGGCAGGTGCTTTAAAAAAGGAGCCTAGCCTAGAAGAGAAACATAAAATAGGCCCGTTGGAATAAAAATTACATATACAAATAATAAAATGACTAGAAACATTATTATGGAACATTTAGAGAATATAATCAATGATATAATAAAGATTGTGATCAGGACTGTGATAGCCACATGGACCACATGGTCTGGGGTAGTTGGGTCCTTGAGCAAGGCCTGTTTGTATGAGCCGTGTGTTGCTCTGGATAAAAGCGTCTGCTAATTGACGTGAATTTAAGCGTATTCAGTAAATGAACTCCGTGGCTAATTATTACCGCTTATGATTTTAGTTAATTAACCATCCATCACTGGGTTATTCCACGAGCATCATGTGTGAATTATTAGACGCTGAAATGTAGTCACACTGCAAAAAGAGACAATTTGACAGAGACCCAAACAAAATAATACTAACAGACTAATAGACTCACAATGCTCCTAACCAATAAGTAACTACATTTTCTCTTTTCTCTCTGAGCTGATGTTCCGGTACTCAGCAACACTCTACTGGTCTCCATCAACAGAACCCAGTCCCACCAGAGTGCAGGAACTCCTTCCATCCTATAGTTGTCAGGAGACAATGTGCCTTCAAGGACCTCCCACCGAGGACTCAGCATCTCAAATATATTTAATTTAATTGTAATTATTTATCTAATTAAGTATTTCAGTTAACATCTAGGCCACCCAAGCTGGTCGGGCCCCTTTTTAGGTCATGGTTCCCACCAGGGTTCCTTCCTTCTACATTCAGGGAGTTTTTCCTTGCCACTGTCATCCTCTGGCTTGCTCAATTTTAGGATAATATAATATTGTAACGCTGCTTTAAGACAATGCTTCATTTTAAAAAGCACTACAGAAATAAATTTGAATTTGAACAACAACTGAAAATCTACTGAAAATGCACAAGACGGTAAATTTAAAAAAGTCCAATCAGCTATAACATTAAATTAATTTGCCTAATATTGGGTAACCCCTTCATACCACCAAGACTCTGAAATGGTTTAACCCAAGTAAGAATGTACTCTAAACTTTCACAGTAGAACCACGAAGTGGCCAAATTACCACCAAAAATGTATAGCGGTGAACTTTATGGTCAAATTGTGAAAGTTCACATTAAAACTGTCAAGCAATTTACAGTTTTACTACCCTACTGAAAAAAAACAAACCAGCATGAGGCTGGACTGGGTGGTGACCAGCGTTTGTTGTGTTTTGAACATGTTTTTGCTGGGGGTGCTGGTGACCAGCACACGTTGGCCTTCGCTGGTTTTTGGATGGTGGTGACCAGCACATACTGATCTTTGCTGGTTTTTGGATAGTGGTGACCAGTGCATGCTGGTCTTTTCTAAGTATACCAGTGACTAGCACATGCAGGTTGAACAACAAAACCAGCGAGGTCATACTGCGCAACCAGCTTTGCCAGCAAGATTATGCTGGTCAACCAGCAAAACCAGCACCACACCAGCCTAAACCAGCATGGATCTGATGCTGGTCGGTGCTTGTTTGTTTTCAGCAGGGTGTGATATCTCACAGTACATTTGTTCCTGGGTGGTAGCAAACGATTTAAAAAGTGGACATCATAACGTTGTCCCTGTATGATTCTGGTGATGCAACACACATTTTCATCCCTAATCTACTTGTTTATTATGTTTAAACATTCACTAACATTACTTTGGGGACGTAAAGGTTGCCCTACTTGAAGAACCGTCGCCATCTCTACATTAATTAGCTACTGTGTTTATCAGATGAACTAGCAGCTATATATTACGTTGCCATAGTATCGCTTTAGCTTCGCCCATCACTGGACAGCCAATCGTCAGTACTTGAATATAGACGGTGGAGCACGGTCATCCAATAGGATCGCTTGTTGACGGGACACTACAAACATGGCGCTGCACATAACCCGGGTTGGCAGGAGGGACTCTTCTCAGTAAGTTTATAAAATATCAGCGCTGACATTCCTCTCGTTTCGTGGCCTGTCTGTGTGTTTCTGCTTTCTTTTCTCTCCCTGTTTGCTGAGACTCGCAGAAGTAAAGCGTTTAAACGCCGTTCAGCCATTTTAAGCGCGCGGTTGTTATTGTTTAGTGTGTGCTGTGACATTGAGCCTGGTGTCTCTGTCTGTGGCAAGTTTGATTAACTGGTGGTGTTTCTGTGCTCCGTCAAACACACACACACACACACACACACACACACACACACACACACACACAGCTCATGAGTGCTTAGTGCTGGTTTAACTGGACAACACGACATGTATTGGGCATGCACATCCCGCTGTTATCCAAAACCATGGGGATTAGTTTGGACTCTGTCCTCTTTTATTGCAACCACCGTCTTTGCTCATTACATTTTTGAACATGACTGTGAGGACTGGCTCCGAAGTTTGACTCTAACACACAGGGGAGTATTGGAGTTAAGGTCGGAAGCATGCCAGGTTCTCTAAACGTAACATGACTTGTTGATGGTGTGGTACTGTGGTAGCCTAGCAGTTAAGGTACCGGTACCTCTGCCAAGCTGCCACAGTTGGGTCCTTGAGCAAGACCCTTTACCCACAATTGCTCGGATTGTAAGGCTGTATAAATTAAGTGGCTCTGGATAAGGGCGTCTGCTAAATGCTGGAAATGTAAATGTAAATGGTGGACACCATCGAAAGAACCTTACTGCGAGTCACAGAGGCAGTTAATTATACTGTGTTGTGTAAAATCTAGGTCTAAGACCAACAATAGATTAGATCTACCGTTGATTTAGCGATGGTATATATAATAGTATTAATGACTATACTATTTATTTCAGCCCCAAAGCCAATCTGGGGTACTGGTTTTGACCACAATACATTTCCACTGTGTGGTGGTCCATTTCGGATACGTCTGCTCCAGGCCAAAGACAAAATGGACTGGCATGAGCAACAAGTCCGAAAACCAGGCTCTGTTGTGGTATGCGGTCGGGTCAGGGCCCTTGGTAAAGGTCATTTACAGATGCCTCTGTCTGGGCTTTGTATTTTAGAGCAACATAAACAGCCTTAAAGAAACAACTTTTCCAGAGACGTCAGTGCATTTATGGACAAGCCCGTGCAAAAACAGACCAACTCACAAAGTAGTTAGGACTGAAATATAAAAATCCCTTCCAATATTTCTTTGAGGAACGTTGTTTTGAAACATCTCAATCGTTTTCTTCTGGAGATCTTCTGCCCGTCTTTGCTCCTCGGGTCCATCTTTGCTCCAGGATTCGGGTGTCCTGGGTGCTGATTTTGTACTTAATCTTGATTGCAGTCACCTGTTTAATATCGTCCATCCGTCTATCCATTATCTTCCGCTAAAATCCACAGGGGGTCGCGTGTCCTCCGGTGCCCACCCGGCAACTCTGGGCGCAAGGGCAGGAGCAACCCCAGCCGGGGCGCCAATCCATCATAGGGCGGGCACGCACACACAGTCACACACTAAGGACCACTTTATAGACACCAATTAACCTAACACTCATGTCTTTGGACTGTGGGAGGAAACCGGAGTACCCGGAGTAAACCCACGCAGACACGGGGAGGTCATGCAGACTCCCAGTTTGATTTTCTAACCAGTAAAGATTGTTGCCTTTTTTTATTTCTGCAGTGTAGGCGATGCAAAACATGGCCATTTTTTAAAAAGTATATCCTTTTAAACATAAAAGAACAAAGGAATGACTAGCGAGGTTTAAAATTATAAACAAAATGCTCTGTTTTAGCTTCACCGTGCCTTAGATATCTGGAAACATTCCTTTTTATTTATGTAAAATAGCAATGTTAAATAATCTGTACTTTTCTTGTATAAACAAATACCTTTTGCTGACGTTAAATTGTACAGATACTAACCTTTTTATTATTTCCGTTCGTATGAGTATTTGAAATGGCTGCTAGGCCGGGGATAGGTCTTTGTATTTTTGAGCATTCTTCTCTTTTAATTAAAAATTTTTTTTTTTTTTTTTAATCGATCACACAATGAATTTTCAATGTTACTTTGAATGTGAATTGTCTTTTATTATTGACAAAAGTCGAGCGCCTGAAGCCTGAACTGAGCAAGCCTGTGGCATCAGTGGCAAGGAAAAACTCCCTAAATGTTGTAAGGTACAAACGTTGGGAGGACCAGGCCTCAAAAAGTGGCCTGGCCATAGATGTTTATTTTTTCAAGGGCCAATTAATTGAAGACGCTCAGGACTCGACTGTGTTCCTCGGCGCCAGGTGGTGCCATTAGCGGTGGGCGATTATGGCCAAAATGTTACAACCACAATATTCAGAGGCATTTTCACGATACACTTACCACATTGATCACAACACAACATGAGCGACAAATCTCCTAAAGTCTACTATTCAAATGTGCTGCCCTTCGTCCAGTCCAGCAGATCCAATTACACACTTTATAATGAAGCTTGCATTGGGTCTGTGTTCTTTAAACACGGACGATATCCTTGGTGGGCTCAGAAAACATGTTGTCTATCGCATTAACAAAATGCATCGCGATACGATAAAATATCGTCATATTTCCCAGCCCTAGTGTGAGTCATCGAGCACTAAGGGAGTCCCCTTAATCCAAAATACTGAGCTGTAACTCTTTACTGGCTGAACACTGGTGACTCTGGAGTAGTTTAGACCAGCCTTATTACTCTACGTTGTCTTTTAACACTGGTATGATGGAATCGGATACTGGTGTGGTCACGTACTGCTTGTCAGGCACTATCAGGCTTGGACCAGCATGGATAGCGTTGTGTTCTGTGCTGCCTTTGATTAGCCGTGCAAATAAAAAATAAGGCATCCCAACAAACCGAGCCAACTGGCTTAACCCAGCAATCGGGCGACGTAAATAAGCCAGCATTTTTCACAGAGCAGCGATTCAGGAATTCCCTAACATTAGGCTGGGAATGGAAGAAGAAGAAGAAGAAGAAGAAGAAAAAAAGCCCCAAAGCCAGCAGATGGTCTGTGTTCATAGGAAAACTGCAGCAGACTGAGCAGAGCAAGCTCGTCTTTTTGGGTCAACAAACCAGCAGTTAAAATATCCCGCTTCAATTAGCCATTACTGTACTTTGTTATGATGGGAGGCTACATCTGCACCTGATTCATCTTCAGAGACCATAATGAGGAACTTCAAACAGTTTAAATGTCAATTACGAACAAGGGCTTGGTTTCGGTTCCTACTCATCTGTCTGTATTGGTCATCGGGACGCTGTTCCAGGTGGCTTTAATTTAAGGCAGATGAATTTCCCGAGGCGCTGTTTTTTTTTTTTTCGCTACGGCGCGCGACGCCACTGTCATGCCAGGTTCGTTCGTACGTGCGGCTCGCGTGTGAGTACAGCGACAGTTTTAGTGCTCGTCGTTCTCTCGGGTGCTGCCATGAGGATGTGTTTAGCTCGATTAATTGAAGCCATCGGTTCCTCGTCGCTGTTCCTGGAAGAGTAGATGTCATCTCATTAACCCAAAAAAAAAAAAAAAATCAAACTCATAAGACTGTACTTGGCCAGAAGATAAACGACACAAGCCGAGAGCTTGAGCTGCACTCGCTGCAAGCGTGCATGGTTTACGCAAAGCGTCTTGCCGCCGGCCCTCTGGCGTGCTGCGTCACGTCACCAACACCCGCTCGCCAAGGATGCCTCACCATCTCGAGAGCAAACTTTGACTGCCACTATGAACCTGACAAGTGATGAAAGTGGCCTCGAGCTTTTCAATTACAGCGCCAGGGCCTAGACCGTACGAGTTAATGGGCAGCTTCCCCTTTTGAGGCCTGCCAAGCCTTAATAGCACAGGTTATAAAACCTCGAGACGTAATGTGCTGCTGTAACTTTTTCAATTAAGAGCAACTGTGCGACGGGAAATAGGAAGCAGTCTTGGAGAGGCATTAGGAATAAATCAAAGGTGGATTTCCAGATCGGACTCCGTTTATAAACTATTCAGGGGGGGTAAGCGAGTTTTAATAGATTTGCGCCCTTTTGTAGGGCTACATCTGGATAATCGGTTTTGTGTAGCTTGTAGACCAACGTTGTAACACAAAATGCGTTTTGGTTTTTGTTTTCAAAGCTGGAAGGTTCATGCGGAAAGCGCTTAAAATCCAATCGTCAGCATTTTCATTCGAACCAAAATGAATGCAAACCTCATAGTTGAGCTGTGAAGTAACATTTATTTATACAGCGCTTTTCACAGCACAGCGTCGTTCCAAAGCGGTTTCCCGACTGCTCAAACCCACAGCCCTTACTGAGCAAGCCAAGGGTTATGGTGACCAGCAAAAAAAACTCCAAAATGTGATGGGGTCGAAACCTTGGATCAAGGCTCAAAAATGGACCCGAAATCCTTGTTGAGCCTCGACGTTAGAAGTAAGAACTAGGGGCGTAACGATACACTCTGCTCACGATTCGATTCACGATTCACCAATTCACTATCCTGTTTGTCTCACGGTTATCGTGTTTACATTTGTTTAAAAGGCATTCCTTTTTTTCTCGAAGTGTAAGCAATGCAAAACGGCGCAAGTATTAGTTTTTTTTGACACAACTTTTAGTCCACTGCAATTAGAAGACACGACTAGAAGCAAAGCTGAAGTGGCGTCGCCGTTTCCTATACAACTGTTGTCTCATTTCGGATGGGCCGTATGAGTGCGCCCTCCGGTGTTCAAAAAGCGCAGTTGCATTAGATGTCATGATAAACAGAGCGCAATTAACTTGGTCAAATCTGTTTGTTAGTTGAAATATGCAGAAGCTACATTTAAAAAGCTAAATATAATATATATGGACTGTAATAAATGAAAGAGCATGTGAAAATCAAATAGACAGCATAAAACTGTGGAATATAAGACAATGTTATTATATAATAATTAACATGGAGAATATAAACGAGTCTCTCTGCGCTTTAGTTCAGTAAACAGTTACTGGAGGTTCTCGGTTCTTCCGCGGGTTCGTCTTTGAAAGTGTCTGAACTATCTAAATAAAATTTAGCATAACCTTTCCCCAGACAGAGCTCCTTATTGAAATATTTCACTCTGCGTTTTTTTTTTTTTTTTTTGCAATACACGTTCCTGCCGGAATCCGAAGAGAAAACAGCATTGCCTGAGCAAACGGTGACGTGTTGACAAGTCATTTTCCCATTGATTGGTGCTCCTGACCACAGCGGAGGTGTGTGGCCTGTAATCCAATTAGCAACAAGAGCCTGTTTTAGCCAAACATTGCAGTTTAGCTTAACAGAGTTTAGCGGAAAATGGGGAAGATGGGGGTTGTTTGCACGTGTTCGGTCAATGCGAGTTAAAGCAGCGTCAGAAACGTGGCTCCAAAAAGTGACTTCAAAATGATGATTGGGAGTATTGTTACGCAGATCTATAGCAATAGCGGACTCCCTTATCTTACTGGTCTAAAATGGTACAGTCCAATCCTCTCTCAAATACCCGACAGTGACAGCTTGGGAGCGCTGGGGCATCAACCCTTAACCTTCTGAGTTATAGTCCAGGACCTTAAACTTGCCACTTATGACCATTTCATATGGGATTTTCAATAACAAGAATGCGTTTAAATAACAAAAAGGTCTCAGTTTAACAGGTGAAGGATCTGCTTTTAAATGGCTTGGCGAACTTGTAATGAAATCACAGGGTTCAATTGTTTTTTTTGTTTGTTTGTTTGTTTCAGAAGAAGGTCGAACTGTGAAATGCAAATTAAACAGATATTTCATTTTTTTTCCTGCTCAAAATCAGTACATTTGTTAATAAACACCGGTTCCTGTAACACACTCAATTTAGGGTTAGTGAGCTTAAAAAAAAACCAACTGAATAATGATACGATTTCAAACACCGGCGTCTGCGTCTGAATTAAATACCTTTTCCAGGGGCGTCCATGCCTTTTTTTAATGAGACAAAACACGCATTATAAAGGCAGGGCTGTGATAGAAGAGGGTACGGCCACTGGAACTGGACTGGCCCGGCCCGCATGCAGTCCTGACCTGTCCCCAATGGAGAACGTGTGGAGCGTTTAGAAATGGAAAATACGGCGATGACGAGACCGTACTGTTCCACAGGAACAAAATAACACCAGAGATAGAATCACATGGTATCATCTGTACCAAAACGGCTTTGAAGTGGTTTTACATGACATAGTGGCGCATGCTTATTGGATGGGATGCAGGAATGGATGTTTCTAAACAACTGAAATAAGGCTGAGGTTAAATTAATATATATTTTTTTAAATGTAATAACGGATTCACTTTAAAAGCAAACTTTTTTACTTTTTTACATTGCGCACTCACAGATTCTCACAGTCTTTTTTTTCTTATCGCTGTTCCCCGAACACTGCAGTAGAACAAGTATTTAGACAGCATTTACGTTGTATGAAGTATTATACGAAATCCAGCTGACCGGGTAAAGTTCCGTTTACAGGGGGGCTAAATGCAAACACTGATACCCTGATGTCCATGAGCCTCTCCTGTGGGTTCAGAGGGATATTTGGCTGAGATCCACCTTCTATAGTTTATATTTATTCAGCCGCATACTATTGACACTATATGGTGACCCACTTTCAGTGTCTAAAAGCCTCTTTATTTGGGCCGTTTTCCAATTTTCACACTCGATTTGTGACTGCCTAATATTGTCTGTACAATTTCATTCTGCATTAGGGCTAAGCGGTTCTTGTGAACCAACCTCTGCCCGTCATGCTCCCCGTGTCTGCTGGCTCCGCGAACTGGTTTAGTGAATCGTCCCGACGCGTTGATGAGAACGTATTTTGTGGAGCCGTCCGTAAGAAGACGTGAGCGAGTTGAAGAGTGATCATGTCTGCTCCCTAAAAGCCTTCCTGGTCAGCCCCCTGTTTCAGAGCAGTACATCAATAAATCGCTCTATTACCTGTTGTTGACCCTTCTAAGCTGGCCTTTCATATCTGTTACAGCGCATTAACTTGCCACATGTTGCTGGGGGAAAAACAAAGCGCCGGTAACAGGATTGGGTGCCAGCTGAGTAAACTGGGTGTGCTATCCAGAACGCTATTCTCCTTGGACTAAATGGAGACGATCCATAAGGCCGGCAGATGGAGGCATGTGCTCCGCCTGCTCCAGGGTCCCGACAGACGAAAAGACCGACCCAAACAAGTGCCTCTGTTTTCGCGGTAAACGCTTTGATCAGCGGAGGATCTCGGCCGGAGAGCGGTGGCTCAGATAGGCCCCGGAATCACATCTGTACAAACACGGCCTCTTAGGAATGTGTGAACAATGCAGGGAAGGTTTTTGTGCTCCAGCCAAAACCCCTGACCACAGCCGGACTTGTATTTATCCAGAGCATGGGAATAAACGAAAGGTATAGGAATTAGAAAGGAATTAAAACAAGGGTGGAAGCAAATGTATTTATTATTGTTGGCTGTTTCTTGCCGTAGCAAAAACGGCAATGCAAATACAAACCGAAGCAGAACACCAGTACAAAGAAATATTTATCGCCTCGCCGTCGTAAAGACTCTCGTAACGATTCTCGTTATGGGAAATGGGAAATGTATAACACGCACTTTAATAACAAGATCCTACTTATTCACCGTTTCCTACAAAGGAATTCCGCTGTAGTTCCTGTTGATCTGAATCCCGACATGTTTTTAAGTGATTTCAGCATAATGTAGTCGCGCAAATAGCCTTCCTATTTGCCCCCATCTTGGTTGCCAGATATCTCTGATATTTACCCTTCGTGCCTTCTGTACTACAGTAAATGCAAAAATATATAGCAAACGACCCGTATCTCAATTATAATTAATTCCTCGGTCGTTAAAGCTAACGGACGTCGATCGCGCTTACCTTTAAAAGCTTTACATCCGCATCGTTATGCGTTTGCTTTAACGACCGAGGTCTTAACAATTACGGTTTATTATAATAGGAAATAAAAATATGTGGTGTGACTTTGCAGATTTTTTTGATAAAAGTTGCTTATATTTCAATTCAATTTTATTTCTATAGCGCTTTTTACAACGTAGCATCGTCTGAAAGCAGCTTTACAGTAATACAATGATCTAAAAGGCCAATCCCAGGGCGACAGTGGAAAGGAAAAACTCCCCAAAATGGTAGGAAGAAACCTTGGGAGGAACCAAGACTCAACAGGG